>CAUZXS010003019.1:0-40000 GCA_963585895.1 Sepioteuthis lessoniana | reverse complement strand
CTGAGGAAGAGAAAGAGACAAACAAGACAAAGAAAGAAGCAACTCCTAAAAGGAATCTATCAAGAAATTAAACTAAACAACCACCCAATCGAAAACCGAATACCACATCTGGAAAAACATTAAAAGTTCTCTGAAGAAAGCCACCCGCTGGAACTGCGCGTAAGAACTAAATAAATAAGTTTTAAAAAGATACAAATCTCTCTGTGGATCTATTTATTTTGAAATGTTTACTTTTTTCTTTAGACTAACAAAAAAATACGTATATATTAATATAAGTAAGTAAAGTTGGCGACCGTAGTTGAGGGTGACTCAAAGACTCCATTTTTCCATTAATTACAACACCGAGGTTTAGGGGAGGGCGCTACTCCTTTACCTGGAATGCTCCACTTTAGCCTTGATATGTACCTTTAAATACTGACTGTTGAGCAAGGAGGTATCGACTACCATTTTTTGTGTCTTTGGTATGACTCGGGCTTGGATTGAACCCTGGTCTCCCGAACTATTGACAAACTCCCAACTCACTAGGCCAATATATATATATATATACTCATACTTCCTGCAGTAATGGGTTAATAAGAGTGTAGCTATACTCTACAACCTTGGTATGGTAACCGGCCTTGAAGGAAAATTATCGCTTAAAAAATAACCTTGGTTTTAATTATCCTCATGCGTAGGGTTTAGGTTAATATATATATATGTATATAGTCAAGATTAACTCTGTGTTTACGCTATTAATATACGTACTAATATAGCACAAGTCATTAAGTATTACATAATATCCACATATAAGACACACACATATAAGACACACACATATGAATGTTCGTATTCGTGTGAGTTCGTGTCTGTGTCGTATTATTATACTGAACATGTCAGTAATACAGTGTGCAAAAGAAATATTTCCTACATTTTGAACTGACACCTATATGGTGGAAATGATGTTAGGCAAGTGATAATGGTAGCTCTATCTAGTTAATGTTTCGCCGTTTTTTCAGAAACGGCTCATTATACTTTTAAAGTCGAATTTTCAACCTCTAGCAGTATAGATTTTCTCTCCGGTATAGCATTATTCCGATTCAACCTCACATGAGCACGAAAACCTTTACAAAAAAAATAAATAATAAATAAATAAAAAACAACAAAAAACATAAGGTTTTCACAGCAAATTCACGTTGTGCAGCAGTCCAAGCATTCGTCGTAACTAATCACATCCGAAGAAAATGATAAGACATTTGCAAGATGGAACTAATATGACTACTTACCTAAGTTCACTTATACTACCCAGGTGGCAGTTTAAATATGGGTGGTATTTCTGCTTCAACATGTATGTACAAAAATCATGTCAGCAGAATTTAGATTATTAAAAAGGGTTTTAATTCTAACTATGGATTAATTCTGAACCTTTTCAGGTTTATTAAAAAGTACCTGTTATTTTAAACATATATTTCTATACGGGAACGTACTAAATTCATACTTTATTGTGTTAAAATTAATCGTCCATGAGCATAGTGTGAAAGTATACAAAAAACCTGATTGAAAAGAAAAAAAAATAGTTTTAGAAAGAAATGTTACGTGATGATAAGACGAAATTATGTTTATTTTAAAGTTAGCAGCCAAAAATAAATCAAATTCATCAAGAATATTTTAAATGTAGTGCAAAATTATAAGACATATAATTAAAAAAATGTTTTCAGCAGAGTTTTTATGTGATGGAAAAAACATCTTTTTTTCTTTTTCGAAGTTATCATTCACAAATACATAACATTTATCTCGAATAATAATAATAATAATAATAATAATAATAATAATAATAATAATAATAAGAAGAAGAAGAAGAAGAAGATGTAATTATAATCTCTATTAATAAATAGGAACAGTTTGTTTGTTCTTTATAAACAGACAAACGATGTGATTTAGTGCTACTAAATTTCGTATTCATACTGACTGCACCAGTGGAGCGAGAGTTGTAACAAAAGAATCTTATTCACGGGGAAAAACATTCCCTCATCAACGGGAGAGGGCGTCTTTAAGAAGAAGAAGAAGAAGAAGAAGAAGAAGAAGAAGAAGAAGAAGAAGAGCAACAACAACAACAACAACAACAACAACAACAATAATAATAATAATAATAATAATAATAATAATAACAGTAGAAAGCCATGTTGCTGCAAAACGTAGATAATCGTAAGCAATTTAAATTTCTAAATTTCAAACAAAAAACAACGAATTATTAAAATGATTGTTATTATATTGTTAAACATTACAAATTAGGTTTTTTTTTCTCTCACTGTAAATGCTATCCTTCACTCTTTTTATTATTTCTGTCACTCTTCGTTATATGCCATCCAATCTCAATGTTACATTCCAATTTCCATCTCTCGACACTGGAGTCCTGGCCTGAGTACAATATGAGGTCCTATTAGAGTTATACATATATTTAAAACAATACACCCCCCACATATATATTTATATATATGTGTGTGTGAGTGTGTGTGTGTTATGTGTGTGTGAGTGAGTGTGTGTGCACGCACACACGCATTCGTTGGTTTGTTTCATTTGATTATTGTATTTCTTAATCCATGAAATTTTAAATAATGAAACCGACATGAAGAAGTGAGATAACAGTTTCTTTTGGATTTTATTTGAGTACTTTTCTTGATTTAAGAGAAACGCTTTTAAAACTATTATTTATCCCCACCACATATAGATAAAAAAAAGAAAGAAGGATATAGTCACCAAGGTGACATTCACTGCAACAACTACGACTGTTGTAATGAAGATTATCAAAATGTACTCAATGTTGAATGTCCAGATTGGTGCCAGCAAGCTATGTCTCGTGCCAAATATCCCCACGTCACACAACGAAGATCGTAACTTCTACTAGACCCTTTGCACATGGTGGCCATGTTGAAACACTGAAATCGTTGCCATAATGTCGACTGTACAAAAAGGATTCAGTAAACGGTGAGATTAATTGTAGAAAGTAATTGATCGCTGTTCACCTTTGGGGTGACAAGCTGCTGTCTCGACACAGAAAATAGCAAAGGAGAGGAAAAGAAAGCTGAAAGCTGCGTTAAATCAGACTTGACTCTGTTTAATAAACTTGACGATATCTTGGCTTTTTGTTTCATCTTCTTTCCATAGTGAAGACAGATATTTTATTAAACACAAATTAGGTGACGTGATTACAGACAGCCATGTTCGACTCTGTTATTTTGCTGAAAACGATAATAAAATTTTAAAAAATGGTCATAATTAATTGCAATTATCATCAAATGATTAATGAATTAATTAAAAATTTGATTTTGGATTAGAAATTGAAAATAGTCTTTACCATAGTGATACAATAACACATAATAGCGTGAGGTCCGTTGGAAAATTTTATGGTGTTGCTGAAAAGTTATTGACCCAACTAAGAAGGGAATTAATATTCTTTAAATATTTTTGCAGAGGTAGAGAAACTTCATTTGATTGATTGATTGATTGATTTTAATAGCATATCAAACCGTCATGGGTTAGTTTCTGACCAGAGTTTGGAGAATCAGGTTCATTGTCCATTCATATTAATATTTTTGTGTAGTTATTTCTTTTTTTTTAGTTTTTTTTGTTTTGTTTTGAGACAGTCCAATTGAATATAAATGATTTTTAAACAGATCTATTTAACCCATATATGGGACCCTCTTAGATACTACCTCTCCAGTACTTGAACCTCATTATCATAAGCAGTTTAGTTTTCCTACCCAGGATATCACTTTGAGAGGAGGTATTACCCCACGTTAGGAGACAGAGTTAGCGTATTCCAAGGTACGCAAATGGGTGTAAAGAAACTTGGGTAACAATCTACCAATTGTATTGAACTACGTTATAAATATGTTCATTTTCAGCCCCAATTCCTGGCGCAAAAATACTCCACTAAAAATGCTAATTAGAGGTTACTTCCCTTTTAATTAGTTTTTAGTTTATATAGATTCAAGAAATGAAACTGAGCTTGATGGTATTCTTCATTGGTTGGAATGTAAAAATGTCACACATGCCCCACTCTGAAGGTAAACTCAATAATTGAATGAATAAACAAGAGTATTTTTTGTTTTGTTATTTTTTGTCTTGTTTTGTTTACTTTGTGGAGCTCACTAGTGGCTTATACATAATCTTTTTTTAACAACAAACACAAGGTGAGATTGAAGTTGCTTAGCAGGCAAAACCTGCTGATCACCAAATGATTTTGCAATGGTCAGAAATGAATTCAACGACTCAAAAATGGTTATTATTGTAATATCACAAGTCTTTAATGGTTCTACGAATGAAATAACATATAATTGGTTGGTTGGTTTATTGGTTTCAATCTTATGAGGTAATTTAAAACAGGTATCTGGTTTTCAAGCAATTACATGGTTTCATAATACTTCCCCTTTAATAGTACCTTCTTGACAATTATGTATCTTCAATGAACTATACCTAACAAATATTCATAATTTACAAGTCTTTATATATAACTTTAAATAACTATTCCGATGTAATGAAGACGGTTGTGTTTTATGGCATATTGTAACATAGCCATACATGAATACGTGAAACGTACATAGAATGTTCATAACAATATATGTTATGAACATAGGAATCCTAAAACACGAAAAACACGTAACGACTTCTTAGTTCAGGTACGAAACTTTTTATTAACTTTGAGTTAAAAGGTTTTTCGACCTAAGGAGAGAGATACACCTGACTTTTCCATCTGCCCCAAAACACGTACGCACCCAACACAAGATCTCGGCGAGCAAGCGGAAGGCACCCTTCCGGTGCCTGACGTCATTTACATCCCTAAGTCTTATCTGGGATTTTTATTTTGACATCTCTGAATGACACATCCTCCCCGCGAACGCGTGAACACCTGCGCTCTAGTTTGCACCTAACTCATGCGTTAAGCGAAAGGTTCTCCGCCTAACTAAACCGAAAGGCAAGATCTATAAAACGAAATCCCTCGGCCGTTATATTATAATATCAACCCTAATTGGTTATTTAGTGCCAAATCCTGTTCCCACACTCATACAGACATATATGTAATTTGCAAACGAAAAGTTTATAGATACTTTTATTTTTTACAAGCCAGAGCTCATTTGCTTGCGCACTATTAAATGATTTCAAGTCTTGCTATTTAACACAAATAATTCTATTCAATTTATTATTGAATAATAATCCCTAGTAAAATAATGAACAGTTCTATTTGACCCACAAATGTGATCTTAACATCTCGGATCAAATTGAACCAGAGAGTAACGGTAAAGATAAGATACTCCACATTCCCCAAACTCCCAAACTGAAGCCTTTATATCAAATGGTTTAATCTCATATCCAGGACGCTAAACGGTTTCAAGTATTGCTATTAAACAGTGATAATTTTGGTCAATAGTATTTTTTCGTTTGCCCACTGTTAATTAGTTTCAACCATTGTTATATAATAAATCACTTTGATATAATATTTTGCTTTCATACACGTGAATAGTTTCAGATATAGTAAATGATTAGGTTTTGACTTATAGAAGGGGCCTCAACATGTACAACCACTCTAGGACAGAGTGTGTCTGAGAGTAATTGCAATTAAGAGGTACTTGAAATCCCCCAAAGCTCGCCATGTAATAAAAATAATCTGTATACAATTAAATGGTTTCAAGAATTCTTATCAAATATTATTAATTTCCAAGCTATCAGATGTTGTTCACAATCGTTTTAAACAGGTCAATACTTTGTACTTATTTACTTATCCCAGAACCAATGTGTTGAGTTATTTGGAAAATACTGTCCAATTTTTGAATAAACTGTTTTAAATCTCTTCTTACGTACAGGATGTCTCAAAATATATGCGACCTATTAATATGATTATGAACTATCACTGAGACAAGCGCAACGGTGTTCATTTGGAACGCTTCCGGTAAAAAAACCTCCTTTGAGCTAAAGATATCAAATCTACATGCAAACTGTTTTATTAGTTTCTTGTCTGAATAGTTAATCATTATGATATTAATGGGTTTCATCTATTTTGGAATAATTTTGAATGATTTGAACTCCAAATAAGTTCAGACGCAAAAAGACTTTTTTAAACACCCTATATTAGCAGTCACATAGGCCCCATGTATATTGATACACCCTATATTCGTAGTCACATAGGTCCTAAGTATAATGAGACACCCTATATTAGCAGTCACATCGGTCCTATGTATAATGAGACACCCTATATTAGCAGTCACAGAGGTCCCATGTATATTGAGAACCCTATATTAGCAGTCACATAGGCCCCATGTATATTGAGAACCCTATATTAGCAGTCATATAGGCCCCATGTATATTGAGACACCCTACATTATTTCATTTGTAGTTGTATGAAATAATACACAATTCCTGATGATTAAAATGTCCTCTTTTATAATTCTTTATTACTTCTCTTAGAATACCCATAATTTTCAACATGAAAAAAGAAGTAATGCGTTTACTTTTTTGATTGAGTTCATGCTTGGTATCAAATCTGTTTCATGAGAATGATCAACCCTATGTTGCCAGCTTAACGATGCTCAGTCCCAAGTTGTCAGCATAACAATGCTTGGGCCCTTGTTGCCAAGATGAGACTGCAGAATCTCATTCACTGGGGAAATGAGACTTTGTCACACAACCACCATAGTCTCCTAATTTCTCACCTACCGTCGATCAATTTTTGAAGTGCCTGGACACTTTTACGCCAAAAAACATTCCGTTCTAAAGGAAAAGTAGAAATTGCATTTAAAGATTTCTTGACATAAAAGCCTTTAGAATTATATCGTACACCATGTTAATCGATGGTAGAAATGCATAGAAGTTGAGAGATTATACTTTTACTGATTAAACCACTTTAAATTCATTTATTCAGGAATAAAAGTATATTCTAAAATCAGAGATTATTTTCCGAACAAACTAATAGCTCAAAATCGTTTACACATTATTTTAAACAGATGTATTTGACCCAATGATGGGAGTGTGACAGGTACTACCACTCCGAGAGAGAGAGTATACCTGGGAGCAATGTTGAGAAAGGAATAAAACCCTTCTCCCCAAATATTCTGGAGCCTTACCACCAGATGAAATTTAGGATTATATCTAGGAGAACCCAGTTTCTTGTTTTGGATGTAGTTACTCTCGGCGAATTCTAAGCCCCCGCACTGGACAGACGATAAAAGCATTTTAATCAATAACAGTAAATTTCTCGCACAATTAGTTTTTTTTAATGATATTTTTTCTGTCTAAAATCAAAAGTTCACAGATTATTACGCGATTTTTATCTACAGGGTATTCGATATTGACAGAATACATTTTATATGCAAATATCTTTGATTGTATTTATGACGTTATGTACACAATACATTCATTATATAACTGAAAGACCTGAGTTTATTATATAATCTAGGACTTGAATACAATGTCTCTTACATGTTCACAATCACGAAGTGAACTTTATAGGGCTCTCTCTCTCTCTCTCTCTCTTTCTTTCTTTTTCTGTCCATCGAAACAGCGAATTTTAACATACAACTAGAAAATTGGTATTGCTTCTCTCAAACATCACGTAAGATCACCTTTCAAGATGGTATCTGACACTTTCCATAATGCTGTCTGATTTTCCTTGTGCTGATATTATGGAGCTTAGACTTGCAAACTATGCTTCCTCTACATATTTAAGATCTGCTGAAGTTCATGACATCATATGTCTTCACTATTTGCAAGAAGACTGTTAAATATTTATAAAAAAATAACTTCATAGCATATACATTAAAATACTCAATATTTTAATTGCAGACTAATTACCATACTCTTGAAAATTAAAAATAAAATGTGTCATATTATTATGAGACATCCTATATATTTATTCCCTCGATCGACACACACTAATAGAAAACAGCGGAAACAAATTCAAAATTGCTTAATACCAGATAAATAGAAAAATCCAACTATAATTATGTATAGACGACAATGCGTTGTTGATGCAACATAAAATTGCAGGCACAGCAAATAAGTGATTCTTGTAATTTTATAAATTTGCTAAAATCTTTCAGTTTATTTTCTTTCAATAAACTTTGCTAATAAAACGGGAGGAAAACTTGTATATTTCCTGCTAAAATTTAACAGCGTTAAAATGAGTTCTTTCACTTTACAAATATCCTAATATATGTAGTTTCAAATAACCTTTTCTATATAATCATCGTAATTTTTTTGCACAAAATCATAGTTTCAAGTAACTGCTGCTGCTGCTGCAAATAATAATAATAATAATAATAATAATAATAATAATAATAATTAAATAATAATAATAATAATAATAATTAAATAATAATAATAATAATAATAATAATAATAATAATAATAATAATAATAATCGAATGCAGCAAAATAGCACAGTGGGAGTATAAAGCGAGACACGATTGGGTCGGCAAGGTGATTCATTGGGAAATGTGTAAAAAATTTTAATTCGACCATACAAACAAATTTTATATGCAAAACCCAGCACCTGTCCTAGAAAATGCCACGCATAAACTCCTATTGGACTTTAACATACAAACGGATCACCAAATCCCGGCCAGAAGACAAGACTTAAAAATAATCAAAAAAAAAAAAAAGAAAAAAAGAGAACTTGCAAAATAGTCGACTTTGCTGTCCCGACTGACCACAGAATAAAACTGAGAGAATGTGAAAAGAAGGATAGATACCTCGACTTTGCTAGGGAATTGAAAAAACTGTGGAACATGCAGGTGACAATCATACCAATTGTAACAGGTGCGTTTTGAACAGTAAATAAAGGATTGCTAACGGGACGAGAGAATTTGGAAGTTGGCGGACGAGTGGAGACCATCCAAACGACAGCATTGTTGAGAACGGTTAGAATAATAAGAAGAGTCTTGGAGACTTGAGGAGACTTGCTGTCACTCAGAATCCAGTGAAAAACCATCGGGTAACGCTGATGTGAAAAGCTCTAATGAGTGAATAATAATAATAATAATAATAATAATAATAATAATAATAATAATAATAATAATAATAAAAAAAGGGCAAACGAAGTCAAATCACAGCATTGGCAAAATAAGACCAGATAGAAAAACGAAAAAAAGTAGGAATCAGAAATGTGAAGAAAAACAACTCTATGGAAATTTAAGCGACAAACTGACGAAATTGCTTACGATAAAATCTGGACATGGCTACGAAAGGGAAACATCAAGAGAGAAATTAAATCTCTTCTAATAGCAGCACAAAAATACAAACCCCCCCCCAAAAAAAACAAACGCTATTAGGACCAATTATATTACAGCGAAAATTGATAATAAACTAAAGAACATTATATGTAGATTATGTTGGGAAAAGGATGAAAAAGTTAATTATATTATAAGAAAATGCAACAAACTAGCAGAAAAAGACAACAAGACCCGGTCAAACTATTTGGAAAAGGTGATCCACATGGAATTGTAAAGTAAAGTAAAGTTAGCGACCATAGTCGAGGGTGACCCGAAGGCTCCCTTTTCGATAGCTACTACACCAAGGTGTAGGGGAGGGCGCTACTCCATTCCCAGGATTGCTCCACTTTACCCTTGAACCGTACCTTATAATGCTGAGTGTTAAGCAAGGTGGTATCAAGTACCATTTTTAAAGTCTTTGGTATGACTCGACCTGGGATTGAACCCAGGTCTCCCGGGCCATTGGCGAACACTCTAACCGCTGGGCCAATGTCCCGGTTATGGAATTGTAAAGAGATTGAAAATTACCTTACTATCAATTAGTATATGTACAAACAAAAATCAGTTCAAAAGAAAGAGATCCATAACATTCTTAGGGATTTTGCGCTGACTCGTGGCTTATACATAATCTTTTTTTAATAACAAACACGAAGTGAGATTGAAGTTAATTAGCAGGCAAAACCTGGTGATCGTCAGATGATTTTGCAATGGTCAGAAATTAATTCAAATATTCGAAAAAAAAATGATTATTCACAATGGTTCTACAAATAAAATAGCATATAATTGGTTGGTTGGTTGGTTTCAATCTTATGAGGTAATTTAATACATATATCTGGTTTTCAAGTAATTACATGGTTTCATAATGCTTCCTCTTTAATAGTACCTTCTTGACAATTATGTATCTGGGATTTTGAGATACAAACAGATCACCTCATCTCAGTGAGAAAACCCGACCAAGTGATAATTATTTAAAAAAAAAAGTGTATTCGCCATCCGGCAGACAACTGGGTGAAAATAAAAGATAAGGAAAAGATAGACAAATACTTGGACCTTGCCAGAGAACTGAAAAAGCTATAGGACATGAGGGTCAAGGTTAATACGAATTGTTGTTAGTGCACTCGGAACGGTGCCCTGGAGCCTGGAGAAGGGACCGGAGGAACTGTAAATTAGAGGAGGAAATGAAAGCATACAGACTGCTGCATTACTGAGATAGACTAGAATACTGAGGAGAGTCCTGGAGATTTCATTAGACTTGAAGTCACTCAAACTCCAGTGAAAGACCATCAGCTAACGCTGCTGTGAAAAACTCTCAAAAGAGAAAAATTCTACAACTACTAATTTATATATATGATAGCCATTATTCCTATGTAATAAAAAAATATGATATGGTTTGGTTTCTTAGTTTAATGGCATATCAATCTTTGTAGGTTATTCATTGCTAAAGCCATCCTTCTAGAAGAGCAGTAGGGGTAATATTCAACCCATCGTTGGCAGGATAAGGGTTTTCATACCTTTCCTAAGGGTATTTATCCAAAAGCGAACGTAATAGCATGACTGGAGTTGAAACTCGCTTACCTAAGATTCCACCGGCCAGCTCTTTAACCATTACACCAGGAAGACACCCCCAGAAATAACATGAACACAATAGGGTGGCTTTGAGTATTCCTATCCAATACAAATAATTATATTGCTTCAAGAAATTATTTCTAATTAATAATTTTTATTTGTTTGCCCTTAGTTATATTGTTTCAAATCATTGTCATCATCAGCATCGTGTCGTGCCATCATCACGGATATCCCTGACCTCTCTAGCCACCCCTCCCTATCGTTCATCGCTTTTGGCAGGTCCTTAGAGCTACACCCCGTATCCTCATAGAACTGCTGTATGTAGGTTCGAGCTGGTCATCCTGCTTTTGTTCTGCCAAGTGTAGGGGTCCATAGGAGTACATCACTAATGAGCTCGTCTCTACCTCTCCAGCGGTGCCTCGCAAGTCTGGTTAATCTAATTTGGATATTTTTCGTGATGGGTGGTAGGTGACCGTACAACTGCTGCTTTGTGGGGTGCTACCTCCAGGACCTGTTCAATATTGCTCGCAACATTCTTGTGTGGTTGCCGTCGAGCCTTTTCTCCAGCCTTTTAGTTAGAGTCCATGTAGCGCATCCATATTGCAGTATCGACACGATCGTTGCTTGGAAAAAAACTGCGTTTCATTTGATCTGTCATGTCTGACTTCCATATGACCGTTTTAAAGTATGAAGTATTTTTACCAAATACCAAAATTTTTTTAACTGCTCTATTTGACCTATCGATGGGACACTAACTGGTATGACCAGAGTGGGGAAATAATCAATGTCTATAATCCCCCAATTTCTAGAACTTGAACAAGAAGATCAGATGCAATTTAGTGTCATAAAAGTAGGTGACTTTAGTCGAGGGTAACCTGAAGGCTCCCTTTTCAATAGCTACGACACCGAGGTGTAGGGGAGGGCCCAATTTCCATTCCCTAGTTTAGTGTTATACCCAGGAGAAATTTTTTGGTGAAAGGTATCTTATCCCTTTCTAAGGGACACAGTCAGCTTATTGTAAGCCCTGACAACTGGGCAAACCATTTAGAATAAGCACCTATTCCTTTTTCCATTTCCGAATGCATCTCTGCATAGGGGTAAGACTCTCCCAACGAATGACCTGGATTTAACACGAAACAATCTGATGGTGAGGCTCCAGTAATGCTGGAGCTTTGGGGAATCCGGAATACCCCTTCATTGCCATCGCTCCCAGGTCAACTTTGGCCCAGAGTGGTAGCACTTGATAGGGTCCTAACTATTGGTCAAATAGAACTAAACCCTGTGTTTATGCTAAATTTAATTGTTTCAAATAGATCTGTTTTGACATTTAACTGTGTGTAAACAAATGACTTATGCTAAATTGAATTGTTAGTGATACATAGCAATACTTGGAACCATTTAACTTTGTAGACTAAGCTGAATAGTTTGAAATAGAAATGTTTCGACATTTAAACAGTAAACTTATGTTTAACTGAATTGTTAGAAATAGAACTGTTTATATGTATAAAAATGGATTTGGCATTAAATAACCGACAATAGTTGATATGTCATAAAACCAAATCAAACCAAACTCTTTTCAATTAAAATTAACGCATTATTAATTATCACCTATTAATTGCATTCTAAGACAATGATACCAAACAGCCAATCAGCAAACCATACCAATTGAGCACATTAGCCTAACAACCTCAGAGAGAGAGTGCTCTATTTTTCTTGCTCTAGAGCAATTCTGTCTTTATTTTATGGCTGTCACAGCTACATACATTATTCAGTTGAGTTTATTTGTGCAAGAGATTAGAGGGGCAAAACCATCAAACGTATTGCTATCTCTAATAATTTAAAGCACTTTAGTTTAAATCATATTAAAAAGTAGAAACTAATCTCTTTAAATTGCAACCAGTATAAGAGAAAAACAAATCTCAACAACTTCATTTTCATATCCATTCATAGAAAAGGATTTGAGAGAAAACCCAAAAGACGTATCCAAAGTTGTAGTTCTTAAAGCAGTCTGACAGGTTTTAATCTGTTCAAAACCAACTTAAATTGGATTTTCTATGTTATACTAAATGTAAAATAAGATTTGCAGTGTAAATGTTTTGAAACTGCATTATTTTGCTTAGAGCTGTGACTGATGCCGACTATGTCAAACAAGAAGGCTGTAAGACATTTCTCAGGTTGATTGACTTGTAGTTTTTTTTTTGTTTGTTGCTAACTATGCAATAATTGGTTGCTAGAACAAGTGTACTTTTAGTATCAAATTGAATGATCATTTAGTTCCTTTTATGTAACTTCATAAGAGATATAATTTATTCCGTTGACAATCATTTATTATTTTCAAGTTGATTTATTACGTTGACAAATCATTTTCTTCAACGTTAAATAAATTCAATGTTTCCAATTATAAATTTTCAAAAAATATATACACCACTTAGTTCTGAAATTTATGATCTTGTGCCATATGGTCTCATGCAATACAATAGGAGGTGTTAAGAACTGTTCTCTACAGCAAACCCTAGCAATTATGGCTTACGCTTAAGTCATGCTGTAGGTTAAGCAATGATCTACACCTTGCAGGGATGGGTGATCACTTAGTAGAAGCAGGTAGAGTAAATAACCAAAATTTATGATACTAAAGCTGAGTAAATAATTCTTTGGCAGTATAAAGAAATGTTAAAGACATCGTTGATTAGAGCAGTCGATTTTTATTTCTAAGATTCTCAATACAAATCTCTCCGAATAAGTTGAGCTTTCGATAGCCGTTAAGTCGATATATATAAACAAAGCAAAAGTGATACCTATTCGTTAAAAATACCCCTCAGTAATATTGACTTTCCTCGTGTCTGTGCAGTAGAATTTCCGGCAGGCGTAACAATCAGTCGGGTTTTGATCCTAGCTTCGTGTCTAGCCGTACTAAAGATACAAAGAAACAGACTGTCTTTATCTGTGTGTGTAGAATCCATTATGAAGTCCACTTAAACGTAATTAGGTTTCCGAATAATAACATAAATGAGAAAATGTAACAGATTTCAAAGCGGTTAAAATTAATAAATAGATATCAACTTTGTAGGTTGATTAATGAATTTTCGCTTAAATGCTAACCGGATTAAAAATTGATTCTTTCAAATGAAAATTAAGACGTCTTATATTTTTCTTCATTACCTTTTGCAAACACCAAGATGTTAAATGTGATTAATAGTAATTACTTATTTCTGCTAAGCTAAAACTTTAACTGATGGGAGTCTTCGTGTTGTAGGGGTTAAAGTGCAGCGTTGTGGTTTTAAAGTAAACTCAAGTCGTACTATAACATTCACTTTTAGGCTAATACACTTGGGAAAAGTATGAACTCTGCTATGGGTCAAACTTCTGTATTTTTTAAAGGGTGGCTTCAATATTAAATAATCCAGGAAAGTTCATATAGCATTAAAAAAAGAAACCGAAACAATTTTCTATGACGACGTAATTTGTTACCTTTAAAAATATCAATTTTAAATTGTAGACGTAACTTTTACATTTTTATATTTGTCGTTAAAGGAATGTCAACTAATGATGATAAGGATAAAAAAGGAAGAAAAAAAGATTTGTTCTTTGGTTGATTGGTTGTTTTGTTTTACGGCGTATCAAACCTTGTCGGGTTATTTAATGCTGAATTAAGTCATTTGATAAAAGTTTCAAATAATTAATTTAGTATGAATGCAGTTTTGTTTACACACAGTTAAAATTCAAAACTGTACTGTTTCAAAAAGTTCACTTTAGTCCACAGTTGTTTTTTGTTTATAAACAGTTAAATGGAAAATCAGTTAATTTCATACAATTCAATTTAGAGTTATTACATGACATTATTATTTGACCAACAGATAGGACCTTATCAGGTGCTACCACTTTGGGTCAGAGTGAACTAAGGAGCGATGGCAATGAAGGAATACTCAGCATTTCCAAAGCTCCCGCAATACTGACGCCTTATTATCAGATTGTTTATTGTCATATGCAGGACACTACTTGGAGGAGTCTTACTCTCCTGCAGAGATGCAGTCGGTGTATTCTACAGCCCCAAACGACTGGGCCAGAAGAAAAAGAGCTTAAAAGAAAAGAAAAAGTAAAAATAGGAAATAAAAGAATTTAAAAAATCACTAGAAACCTTAAAATAAACCATGAAAATATACAGCCAGAATATAGGAATGGAAGTTGGCAAACTGATAATGCAAAAGGTGACTATGGTATAATGGTTATCGTCGTAGTGAATGAACACGGCGACACGAGTTCAAATACTTCTCGATTAGGAAAGGTATAGATCCTCTTATTCTCCCTTCAGCTAAGGTCAAATAGCAACGTAAATAGGGTTCTTCAGACATCCTAAGGAAGCCATCTAGGAGAAGGAAAAATTTTGAATCCAAACCTGTTAAACTCCGATTAAAAATTTACCGTAGCCCCGCGAAGGAGTTGATAGATACATACTGATAATGAAAAAAGGGGAAAAAGGAAATAACGATAGGAACAAGACTTCCAAATCAAGAAAACACTTGTTGATTCTACCAATAATGTGGTCAGTAAAGACTTAATACTTCCTGATATTTTCAATTCCTCCGGTGTTTTTTGTTCTCAAGCTTTTAGGAATTGTTCGTAGCACGTTATCTACAATTAGCATCACCGTCGCCTTTCTATTCCACAGTTTTTTCAGCTCTCTGGCAAGTTTGTAGTATTTGTCCATTTTTCCGATTTCTTTCATTTTCCATCTTTAGTCTGCCAGGACTGCAAAATTCACTAGATAACAAGATTATTCTTTTGGTTAATTAACACTAAGCCTGGTATTCTTGACGGAATAAGGTGATTTGTTTGTATCACCCAGATCATTTTATGAATCTCATTTTCTAAGGTAGATTCCGGTTTGTGCATATACCATTTGGTAGTATAATCAAATTTTTATCTTTCGCAGAATTGTAAGTTGTTCGCCTTTCTCACTAAGTCATGTCTAGTCTTGTTATTCTTTTGTGTTAGTTTTTGCAGCATTCGCCTTTGATGTGATAAACGTTTCATCTTTACTTGATATTCAGTTACGTATTATCAATTTTCTCTATGTTATAATTAGTCTCTATGGGATTATTTCCTGCTGCTATAGAAAGAGATTCAGTTTTTCTCTCGAGGCTTCCATATCTTCACCATGTCCACGTCATCTAGTGTGTAATCTTCCTAGTTTGTTGTTTTAAGTTTCGATTGAGTAGTTTTTCTTGCCATTTTTGTTTTCCACATTTTTTGCTTTTCTGTTTGCCCCTTATGTTAGCATTGCTGTTACTGGCTGCTGTGGTTAGTCTTTCCTTGCTCTTTTTAGTGCATTACTATGAGTTCTCGAATTGTCGCATCTACGCAGTCCTGGCGAACCTTCTTCCTTCTTCTTTAACTGACTCATAATCTATCTATGTCATCTCTCGACTGTAAGGCTTTATGCATTATCATAAACTTTCTTATCGTTTGGATGATTTGTCTGATTTCTTCATGGATATATTTAAAGAATGGTCTAGAATATCTTACAAGAGGATTGCTCAGGTGTTTATTCCTTTGATGGAAATTCTGCCGCAGAGTTAAGTTTGGAGAAGTTTTCTTTTTCTTTTGAAATACTCTTTTTTTTCTTTTTTTTTTTTTTTTTTACTTTTTCTTTCATCTCTGTTTGATGGTGTCCGCTTCTAGTATTCTGAAATTTTTGCAATTTTCTTTTTATCCAAGTATTCTGATGCTTCCCTGATTTGGTAGTTTTATTCTGTCCTTTATTTCTTTCTTCTACTTTTTCATTATCAGCATGGGATTTTTTTCTATGCCAAATTCCATTTGTATATTTTGGCTGTATATTTATATCAATGTTTCGTGTTCTTTTTTATCACTATTATTATTATTATTATTATTATTATTATTATTATTATTATTACTTCTTCAGAGTTTTTGACACAAGTTTTAGATGTTTTTTTACTGCAGTCTGAGAGACCGAAAGCCTTTTCAGGTCTTCAGACATATTAAATTATTCTACCCATTTTTAGCAGTGCTGTGTTCTAGATGGTTTCAATTCTTCCCCTAACATGTAGTTCTTCGAATTTGGAGATTAGAAGAAGAATTAAAACCATTCAGGCCACAACACTGCAAAAATTGGATGGGGTAATTAGCTGAGTATTGTTAAATAGGAATATATCATATCATTGCATGAAAGAAAGATGATTGACATCGGCATTTAAAAATTCCAACTGAGGTTTACATGCTGTAAAACCAACAGAAAAAAAAATGGTGATATAACTTGCAAAAAATTACCATTTGAAAATGGTTTGTTGGTTGTTTTAGGGCGTACGAACTCTTTTTGGGTCATTTAACGCTGAATTAAGATTCAAACAATTCAGTTTATTGTAAGTATAGTTACAAAAGGTTAAATGTCAAAACAGTTCTATTTCAAACAATTCAGTCTAGCTTAAACACACAATTTTCTTTCTATTGACCCATAGATAGGACCCTATGAGATGCTACCAGTCCGGACCAGAATGGTCCAGGGACCGATGGCAATGAAGGGGTAGTCTGCGTTCCCAAAGATCCAGCATTACAGGAGCCTCACTGTCAGATTGTTTTGTTTCATATCGAGTACACTCATTGGGTGAGACTTACCCCTTTGTAGAGATTGAGTCGGTGTATTCTACTGCCCCAGCTGTCTGGGCCAGAAGAAAAAGAGCTCAAAAGAAAAGCTACCACTGTACTCTGTTCATTCAGTTCTGTAAGTACTCAAATAAGAGTACGTATATCTTTGATAACAATGGGAGGATTCTCAGAACATACAGACAAAAAAAAAAAAAAGAATTAAATCATAAGGGAATTATATGTCAGGAAATAAGTGTTGATGCATTGAAAGGGTTAAAGGCAGGTAAGGAATGTGATAGATTTCTGATTTAAACTGAAATTCTCTCAGACAAATCCAATTAATTCCAAAGAATTGCCTGCGAGAAGACCTTCTATTCTACAACGGATTTAGGCATAAGATAAGACAAAGACTGAGCCGAGGGGCAAAAGAAAGAGTGATCAATATAATCTGTCGGTGGTTTGAAAGAATGGAAGAGAAAAAGAAAGAAAAGGCAATAAAAAATAAAAAGATTAAAGAGAATTTCAGTTGTAACAGAAGAAAAGAAAATAAAGAGGTCGATGTAAAAACCAGTCAATGAAACTAATAGAAGCAAAAAGGAAGCTGAAAAATATAGACACGAGCTAAAATCACTAGATAGAGAAAAAAAGTAAGTAAGTAAGAAAGAGAGAGAGAGAGAGAGAGAGAGAGAGAGAGAGAGAGAGAGATGGAACTAACTTTAAAAAAAGAAAGAACAGTAACGAAAAATGGTAAGTAAAAAGGAAAAAAGCCACAGAAACAAATAATGAAAGGAAGAAAGAATCAAACATAAGAAGAAAAAAAAAAGGAAAGAAAGAAAGAAAAGAAGTAGAATTGAAAACAGAAATGAAAATGTTAAGTAAGAAGGAAAAAAGAAAAATAGAAACAAAAAATGAAAGGAAGAAATAATCAAAGACAAGCAGAAAAAAAAGGAAGGAAAAAAATAAAATTAAAGGAAGAAAGGGTAAAAGTTAAAAAAGAAACAAGTAAAGACAGATGGCAACATAGTAGCAAAACCATGAAAGATGAAACAAACAAAAACCGCCAAAATAAGGAAGCAAGGAAAGTAATGAAAAAAAAAAGAACGAAGAGAAAAAGAGACAAAGATGAAAGGAAAAAAAGAAAACAAGAGAAGAAAATTGAAAGAAGAAAAGATCAGAAAGGAGAAAGAAATAAAACTAGGGAGGAAGAAAAAAATAATAAAGGAAAAAGAAAGAAAGAAAGAAAGAAGGGAGGATAGTGGAATAAAAGAAAAGAAAGGGAGGGGGAATAAAAACGCAACACAGGAAAGCAAAATAGAACCACGCACATGACGGAAAAGGGAAGAAGGAAACCAAGAAAAAAAAGAAATTAAAAAGTAGGAAAGAAATGAAGAAGGGGAAAAAACATCGAAACGTATAAAAACTGAAGGAAAGAAAAATAAACAAAGAAAAAAAGGAAGAAGAAACGAAAGAAAGAAAGAAAGAAAAGAAAAAGTTAGCCATGAAAGAATGCACGAAACAATGAGAGGAAATAGAAAGAAAGAAAGAAAGAAAGAAAGAGACCATCATAAAAGAGGAGAAAAAGAAATAAACAAAGAGAGAACAAAGAGAAGGAACAAAGAAAGTGAAGAAAGATACCAATCAATGTAAAAGAAGGGCTTGAAAAATTAAAGAAAAAAAAGATAGAAAAATCCAAAGTAATAAGGAAATAATAAAGGGAAAAGAAAGAAAGAAAGAAAGAAATAAACGAACAAAGCGAGAAGGAAGGAGGGAAAAAGAAATAAAGTAGAGTAAATATCGTAAAGAGACATAGATGAGAAGAAAACAAAAAAAAAATCAAAGTGAAGTTACAAAAATGTTTTAACGGTAAAAAGAAAAAGAAAAAAAAAGGTACTTAAACATGAAATGGTAAAATACAAAATGGGAAAGAAAACAGTGAAAAACATCAAAATATCAAGGATAAATACATGACGCAAGAGAATAAATTCAGAATAAAGATGTCATCGAAATTAAGCAGTGGTAATTCATTAAGTCTTTTTCTTAGATTTGAAACAAGGTTAAAGTAAAAAAGGCACTCAATGAGACCCGAAAACACTCGTATAGGTTTGCTAGGCAAGTTTTTTAACCGCCAGTGATCAATTTTTTGCTCTTTAATGTGCAACCACTTACAATCAGCGTATACTGTACCAAATACTCGAGTTCAAAACCTGAACGAGACTGATTGCATTTCATATAGCACTAATACCCTTGGGAAAGGTATGAATCCAATTATTCTCCTTCCAGCTATGCGTAAATAGTAGGGGAGACTAGGTTCTTCAGCCTTGGTGAGGCAACTAGTCTAGGAGAAGGAAAACTCTGACTTCAAACCTGTTAAACTCCGCTTAAAAATTGACCTTGTGTCATATCCTGGCCGAGCGGTGGGGATGGTATATATGGTATACATGGTATACTGTACCAAATATAATGACTGACTGATTGATTGATTTTACCGGCATGTCTACCCGCCAACAATTATTTTATGTCTAGAGGTTAGGGAATCGCACTTATTGTACGTTTGTATTTACATTTTTAGTTTAGTTAAGTCTTTGGAGTTCTTTTTTGGAACACTGTCTTTTAAAATATGAATAATTTTTAAACAAACCTTTATTACACAACGATAGAACCCTAAAACTACGTCTCCGAATCAGATTGGCTTAGAAAGTAATGGCAAGTGAAGGTCTTACCTCTTTGTTGCAGGCATTCGTAGTGTAACGGTTATTGTCGTTGAAAATGGACCAGAGTTCAAATACTGGAAACGTCACTTTGCATTTCATTGTACTAAGTGGGCCGATGACCAGCATAGACCAGCAGGGCTCGAGCATCAGCTCGTGCCTGACCTTCCACTCCCCTAATCCCTATTATAATCGACCTTCTGGTCTTTGACCTAGTGTCAATCATTGTTGGTGGGAAGCAGTAACAGCTATCTATATTTACCAACCGCTCCGCTCGGGCAGGATATGACACAAGGTCAATTTTTAAGCGGAGTTTATCAGGTTTGAATTCAGAGTTTTCCTTCTCCTAGACTAGTTGCCTCACGAAGGCTGAAGAACCTAGTCTGCCCTTCTATTTATCCATAGCTGGAGGGCGAATAATTGGATTCATACCTTTCCCAAGTATATTAGTGCTATGTGAAATGCAATTAGCCTGGTGCATTATTTGAACTCGTGTCGTCGTGTCCATTTCCTACGACGATAACCATTACACCACTGGCACCTCCTATCAGTAGTAACAGCTATCGGCACTTTGCATTTCACATTGTGTTGATACCCTTGGAAAATGTATGAATCCTGTTATTCTTCCTTCATCTCTTGGTAAATAGTAGGGCACACTGGACACTTAACTTTGTTATGACAACCAGTCTAGGAGAAAGAGAACTCTGAATTCATACCGGTTAAACACTGTTTGAACTTGTGTCGCATCCCGATCGTGGTGGAGGGTAAATCCATAATCCACACTTCCCAGATGTCCAGAACCGGTGCCTCTGATGCATTTAGATATCATACTCATGGTCACCTTTTTTGTGGATGTATTACACGCTTAAAGGGGACACAGTCAGTGTATTCTAAGCCCCGCCAACCGGGCTATGTACTAAATGTAAAGCCTGAACAAACTTTAGTAAATTACAATAAAACAGAATTAAAAGTAAAGAGTTAAGAGTGTACCATAGCCAGATACGGATATGTGAAACGTACATAGAATATTCATAACATATATACATAGAACACAGGAATCCCGAAACACGAAAAACACTTACGACTTCTTAGTTCAGGTACGAATCTCTTTATCACCTTTGCGTTAAAGGTTTCGACATAAGGAAGAGACACAATCTTTCTATGCTGGCTTTTCCATCTGCCCCCCTAACACGTGTGGCTCCCGCCACAAGGCCTCGGCGAGCAAGCGAAAGTCACCCTTCTTCTTCGGACCGCAAGACTCAACTAAACTGACTTTTTCTCAAATCTCCCAAAATCCTCCGCGCACGCTTCCGGTGCACGACGTCATTCACATCCCCCAGTCCTATCGGGGATTTTTATTTTGACATCTGTGAACGATACATCCCTCCCGTGTGCGCGTTAACACCTGCACTAGAGTTTGCACCTAACTAACCCATGTGCTGAGCCGAAAGGTTCTCAGCCTAACTAAACCCAAAGGCAAGATATATAAAACGAAATCCCTCAGCCATTATATTACAAGAGTAAATCAAGAAAGAAAAGAAAAAGGTAGAAAAAATGAAAAAACAAACCCCCACAAAAAAGACTTGAAGTAATAATTAAAACAAACTGTTGTAAAATGACATGAAAGTGAATGACAAAATAAGTGCGATAACAGAAACAAATAATTTAGGGATATAAAATGTTTTTGCATTGTTCTCTGCTGTCTAGAAAGCGAAATATGCCTACCTCGTTTTCAAAAGATAAACCTCTCCTTTTTTTTCTTTCTATTTTCTATTTATACAGACAGATCTTGCGGGGGAAAGAAAGAAAGAAACGAAACGAAATCTACGTGAGTGAATTTTTATTCCTTAACTTGGGTAAATGTAATCCAATGTGCCAGAAACACTTACACAACTCAATACCTTTTTTCTGATAAGTAGAGAACGAAAGATGAATTTTCAAGCGACGACGCCAGACGAGTGGCTGCGTTGTTATAGTGGGAATAATTTAGGTCTGAGTAAGTGCCAAATTCTTTTTCGCTCGTCACTGAAGAGAAAAAGATAGCAGAGGCCCTTGTCTGCCAAGAGATTTCTCGGCCGATCCAAAAGATGAATCATGTCATTCTTTGTCATTTCATTTCTCTCGAATTCCTATAAAAGTTGAAAGATTAAAGAAATACAGGGTGTTTAAAAATGTTAACATTTCTATAGTATTTCCTTTATGATATTAGGATTTTAAAGTTTCAACCTGTTCTCCCATTGCTGTTCCCGTATCACAGAATTTATTTATCCATATAAAAATCTGATCTTTCAGAGAAAAACAACGGGAGCACTTCCAAGCTGTAGCTGTGATAGTACTACTGTATAATTGCACTACAAAGCCCTTAAAAAACGCGTGGAGAAAAACTAGATGGGAACTACTCAATAAAACTACGAACTCTATTGATCAAATCTTGAAAGCAGCACACTATGAAACAGTAGTTAAATGGCCACTTAGCTCCCATCTCACAAATCATCACAGTAAGACATGGAAGACATGCTGCTTAAGTAAACATAAACATATAAGTGTCATTCTTCCATGAACTCCCACACATGGCCACACCAGTGTTAGCCAATCAGCAAAAACTTACATTCATTATTTCTGCGTGGACTCTGGATGCCGTTTAAAGGACTGAATAAGAGTGATGACAGAGAGAGAGAGAGAGAGAGAGAGAGAGAGAGAGAGAGAATCTGTGCTGTCAACATGTCTTGATGATGATGTGGATAATGTTGTCATGGATATACAGATGCTAATATTGATTCTTGGTGTGTGGAAAATCGACTAGATATCTTTCCTACTTCAAAGTAAGCCAAACTCACTATAAAAAAGGTCGGTTAAATCTGATCAAAGAAGGTAATAGTGAGCCAGAAAGAGAGATCTGATCTAAATGTATTCGTACGAGTTATTCATAAACCACAGAGTTACGGAGGGGAATTACTTGTAGCGTAGTGGCTAACCTGCTGGACTGCGATATTGCAGTTAGCAAGTTTGACCTACAATCACGCTATTACGTTCCCTTTCAGACTAATACCTTTGAGAAAGGCATGAAACCCCTTATTACCCCAACTATAGGCTAAATAATACCCCAACGGTTCTTCTCTACGGATGGCATTGGCATTAAATAATCAACGAAGCTTGATATGCAATTAAACAAAGAAGCCGAGACTGAATAAAGCTACGCAATACATTTTCAACCATCAAGTGAAATGTTTAATTTTAGTGCAAAAATCCATTTAACTATGAAAATAATACCTTATGAAATAATCCACTAGGTGGGTTGGCCGTTGATCGTTGGTCCGTCTATTGAGGAACCAGTTTATTTCTTTTTATACCCCATCGAGTGGGCATTTAACCAAGTTGAACAAAGAATAATAATTAAAAAAACAGAGGAACCAAGGAATAAAAGATAAAACACGGATTTAGTACAGCAAAACATAAGAAAGTGAGGTCAGTGACATATTTTGGCATTTAATGTGTATCTATGTGTGGCCATCACGACAAAATCTTCAATCGCTACCAAAATCTTCTGTCATCTCTAGCAATCGTCTTCATCGCTCAACGTTCGGTTTCTGCGAGGCCATCGTCTTTACTGACCCCCATGCTGTCTTCTGACTGCTCAACACCCTTGTCTGTTCCTTGCTTTTTTCTTCACAGAGTATCCCCACGGCCAGGGCTTGATGCCAGCCGCCCCTTACGGGTTCCCGCGGGCCCAGCCTTTGTGTTGTCTTCGTGCCAAAATAGACTGAGGGGGAACTTCCTGGCAATCTGACGCTGCCTCAAAGATGCTGAAGATAAGAATTCCTTTTTTTTTTTGGCCGCCAATCCACGAAAACACACAGACCCACACACATTCATCTATATATATATATATATGAGGGTTCAAGATGCTGTACTTAATCGGGAGGAAACCGGTTCAACCCGACCAGGGTGAAAGTCGCTACAAGCTAAGTCAAGATATATATATATATATATATATATATATACATGAATGCATAATATTGCGCCAAACAGGAATTAAATGCAGTCAGGAAGACTGCAGAAACCATCGTACACTTTGGCAATGTGACAAGAAAAACTAAGAGTTTTTCTATGGAGAGCTTTCTGATTGCAGCAGTCATGATAAGTGCACGTCTTAATTACGTCCAAAAACTGCTGCAATAAATATGAAATTTTCTCAAGCAAACTAACAACAGAGCATAAACCATGGAAATGTGTTGCTAAAACCTTCAGAATTACATTGAATATTTTCAGCAAATATTAAAAATAAAATTCGCTCAACTATGTAATATCATAAAATCTGACTCATTCATTTATTTATATATGCTAGGTGAATTCTTCAACGTTCCACGATTTAATAAATGGATACAAATAATATTATTTAATATAACCGTAGCATCGCGCATTTGTGTTGCTGTCTTGCCATTGTTTAGTCGTAAACCAAATATCACCCAACCATTGGTTAGCAAGATAGCACACATGCAGTTCATTGTAAGATACCACTTAGCCAATTTGCTATACTCAGTGAATTCGTCACTTTCGAAAAAAGGTGATATTCAATACAGCCGTAACTAAAAGCTTATTAATTCTAAGGAAAAGTACTAACTATCATCGAAATGCAACCGGTGACTCGAGTTCAAATTCTGGACGAAGCTGTTTGAATTTCACTTCCGACTAATATTTTGCGAAAGAAATAAATTCATATGTCCGAGTTTTCCCCCAGATATGAGTAATTTGTTGGGCATGCTGGGTTCTTTAACCTTGGTTTGGCTACCAGTCTACGAGAAGGAAAAATCTGAGTTCATACAAACTATACTCAGCTAACAATTTGACCTTGTGTCACACCCTGTACGCTGCAGAGGAATTGGGTAAATTTATATAACCTTACCAATTGGTTATACAAAGCAATTTTTCAAAATAAAAGTTACCGCGTTTCATCATTTCTAGATGAACATTGTACAATGAAAACGGGGATTTTTAAGTATTTTTCATTACTAAACGTTACATTTTAACCAAGGAAAAAAATCAAATTTGGTTAGAGAATATACTTGTTGGAATTTTGCTTACTTTAGGACCGCTATATATTCATATTTTTTATTACAATATATGAACATATATTTTAGGATGTAAAAGAAATCCTTGAGAGGTTGTTTCTAAATATTGATGTTTATAGACTGTCACTGCATTCCATCATTTTTATCTGTATCAATATGATATATAATCCGGGATATACGACGTGTGCATATTTACTTTTTTTTAAGTGTCGTTAAATTTTACAACATTGCAAAATAAAGTTTACATTAGTCATAATTAATATTTCAGAAAAAAAATACAAAAAAACAAAAGCAAGAACAAAAAACAACAAACTAAACGAAATTCTCTGGGCAGGAGGATTGGAAATAGAGCTGAGTCACGGTAAAGTTGTCAAAAGAAGAACTGGTGTGTTCAGAATTAATTTTATATTCCGATTTACTCACTGACCACTTTATTAAAAGCATAGAGGCCTGGGTATGAGCGGTTAGGTTTTAATTCAGCGATATTGAGCAATCTTTAATCATCATTATCATCATCATCAATGTTTGTCTTAATTTGCTTTCTTTGTTTAATGTCATATCAACCTTCGTGGGTTATATAATGCCACAGGTATCATCAAAGATGAAGAGCTATGTTTCTATTTATTACATAGCGGTGGGGATAAGGGTTTCAATTCTTACAATGCTTTTGTCATCATACTAAAACCTTGAAACGTTGTGAGAAACGAAGGTGATAATTTTTCCTTAGTGTGCAACTCCGAATCTAAGTTGGTCATCAATTTTTCCTCGTTACAGAACAACCGGCTTAGACTTTTCGGCTGATAATTATCCATACAGAACATCTAGAATGCCTTCTTCAATTACTCTTAATTAGGGCATTACATTGATCTCAATTAGGGAACCAAGAAAGACGATGGAATAACTGCACGGAAACGATTCAGATTATAAACGTCATTTTGTCCGTTCACAGGCATTTAGGCTAAAACCAAGTTAAGATTTAATGTCATTAAAGATAGAAATTTCGGCTTCGAGATCTTTTCTCCAAGATTGTTGTCAGAAAAGCAGTGCGGTTCGAAAACATTTGATGCATTTTCTATTAAATCCAAAAAACTTTTTTTTCTTTATTACCATGATTATTTGTGTATATCACGCATTCAGAAAAAAAGTTTTGTCTATAAAACGCACTGACTTCTCAGAATTGGCCCAGCGGTTAGAGTGTTCGCCAATGGCCCGGGAGACCTGGGTTCAATCCCAGGTCGAGTCATACCAAAGACTTTAAAAATGGAACTTGATACCACCTTGCTTAACACTCAGCATTATAAGGTACGGTTCAAGGGTAAAGTGGAGCAATCCTGGGAGTGGAGTAGCGCCCTCCCCTACGCCTTGGTGTAGTAGCTATCGAAAAGGGAGCCTTCGGGTCACCCTCGACTATGGTCGCTAACTTTACTTACATTTAACCTAATTTTTGGATCTGTTCACGTTTTTATCGGTTCGTTCCGACTAGAAATACCCGGGAGACCGGGGTTCAATACCAGGTCGAGTCATACCAAAGACTTTAAAAAATGGTACTTGATGCTGTCTTGCTTAACACCCAGAATTATAAGGTACGGCTCAAGGAAAAAGTGGAGCAATCCAGGGAAAAGATTAGCACCCTCTCCTACACCTTGGTGTAGAAGCTATCGAAAAGGGAGCCTTCGGGTCATCCTCGACTAAAGGGAGACAACTTTACTTACTTACATTATGTCTTATAACATACAATTTACACGGTTATGTTCACACTAAAACGCAACAAATATCTTCGACGAAAATAATTTTCCATTGGAAGAAAGAAAATTATAAACAAATACCCATTCCACTGGATAGTTCGCTGTGACAGCGCAAGATACATTAATTTGGATTATGAACATAACTTACTTTCGGTCATCCCATCACGAACATGAAAAGACATATGGCCAAAAATTATATAATTTTATAATCACGTGTATAATACGCATTCCTAACTACAAAAATATGGAAATAGTGCGTCTTATACAGAAATAGTTCAGGTAAATGTTTGTTGATTTCTAAAAAGTCCTTTATGAATTACGTCTTTTCATGAAGTAAACATTTCAAATTAAGCACAGGCTTTCGATATCCCTTGAATGAAAATGCCTTTAAGGAGCACAAATCTACTATCCAAACTTATATAGATACTTCCTCAGAGTAACTCAGATGCTATATGGCCGTAGTGAGAAGTCAAATTTCAGCCTTTTTTCTTACTTGTCTAGTTTGTGTACAAAAAAAAACACCATTAACTGAGTAATTGATTTTAACGCCATGTCAACTCGTCTGGGATTAAAAAATGCCTAAAAAGATTTTTTCTAACGTACAGTAATAGAATATCAAGAATTCGAAATATAAATAATCTGCACATATAGAGGGATTTATACCTTTACTAAGGAGGTGCCCGTGGTGTAATGGTTATCGTCGTAGGAAATGGACACAGCGATACGAGTTCAAATCCTGGATGAGACTGATTGCATTTCACATAGCACTACTATCCTTGGGAATCCAATTATTCTCCCTCCAGCTATGGGTAAATAGTAGGGAAGACTAGGTTCTTCAGCCTTGGTAAGGCAACTAGTCTAGGAGAAGGTAAACTCTGAATTCAAACCTGTTAAACTTCGCTTAAAAAATGACCTTGTGTCCTATCCTGCCCGTGCGGAGGGGTTGGTAAATATGATATGATTACTAAGGGTAATAGGGCAGAATAAAACACAAACAGCCTAGTTCAGTTAATATCCTTATTCTGTTGACAAATATGACAGTAACAATCTCATAGCAAAGGTACAGAGCCAAGTCATATTTAAAGCAGTGTTTGAGTCCGATCAGTGAAGTTAAGCAAACATGAGTTTGCTAAGAACTTAAGTGGGTGACCAATTACTAAGTATCGACAGGCAAAGTAAGAAATCCGTGGTCTCTTTGCTAGAATAAGTAAATCTTAGTAAATTCTAAGTTAATTGATGATGAATATGGATAGAACTTAGATTGGTGACTGGTTTGGTTTTGATGTACATCAACCAGTGTAGTTATGCCAAGTCCATTTTTATACATATAAATGGTTCTATTTCCAAAAATTCAGTTTAACATAAGTAGACAGGTTCAATGTCAAATACAGTTCTATTTCAAATTATTCGGTTTAGCATAAGTACACAGTTTCAATGTCAAAAACAGTTCTGTTTCAAAGAATTCAGTTTAGCATGAGTACACAGTTTAGTTCTATTTGACCAATAGATAGGACCCTATCAGGTGCTACCACTCCGAGCCAGGATGGAACTGGGAGCGATGGCGATGAAGTGGTATACCACTTTCCCAAAAACGCCAGCGTTACTGGAACCTCAGCAACAGATTGTTTTGCATCATATACAGGGACACTCGTGAGGAGTGTCTTATCCCTCTGCAGAGATGCAGTCGGTGTATTTTACAGCCCCAGTCGACTGGGCATAATTGGTGTCGAGTTAAGAACAGTAAATTATTGTAAGTAATTTGTAGCCGGTATGCCAGACTAAGTAAATGATGAGCCTGTGTAGAAATTAGATGGTTGACCACTGAGTAACAGTAAGTACCTTCATTCAATCTGAAGCCTGCATGAAAGATTAATTAAGGTAGCTCTACAGAGAACAGTGCTCCACCAAATATTTCGTGCACAGTGAAATTATGATAGATATTAATTATTAGTTTGAGCGCAGAGACTACTCACTGTCATGACATGATATAACGTCCTGGACTGAAGTTTGAATTATTTTTCAGTGGGATCGGGGTTCGAACAGCTATATGGTTAGCATTATTTCTCTCACGTGAATGCAGAGTGATCCATGTAGGCAATTCCGATCAAACTTGTTTAAACGCTGATTTCCCTGACAAATTTTGCTTTTTCGAAAAAAAAAAAAAAATCATCACATTGCGAAAAAACGTCCTTGATGGATGGCATAAAAAAAAACAGATTTTCCCCATTTCTTTAAGGAAATTATTCGAGTTTTCCGCTCGATACTTTTTGTGACATTTCTTGGCTCAAGTAGAAACGGTTGAATATATTCCATCGAATAGAAACATTTTTTAATGTTCTGTCTCTAATGAGATTTGTAGATCTTCGATTCTGGTGAAAGATTTTTTGATTTTGACAATAATTTTACCCATAATACTTTGCCACTTGTTTGTATGAATTACAGCATGAAATATTTTCGCAACATTTTTTTTTCTTTAAAAATAAACTTTCTTCTTTTCGCCTTGCTGAACCTCATATCCAATTTTTCCTAAAATATTATGGCTTAGAAGTCGAGTGTAATTCTCGAATTAATGCCATTAAATATGGAACTTTGCCCATGTAGAATAATCAGAAATGTCTCGTCATAAATGATCGAAATCAATATCTTTGATTCTGTCCCTGGCTATGAATGTGTGGATGAGAGTTACATTTCTTCTTCTTCTTCTTCTTCTTCTTCTTCTTCTTCTTCTTCTTCTTCTTCTTCTTTGTTCAGATATACTTACTGAAAGCGTACTCTCAGTGGCCGTATACGCACATACATTCGTATATATATTCATATGCAGAAATGGTTGGGTAGATTTTGGTAAATTTGCCCAGATGACAAATATAAATAGAAAAGTGGATAAATCAACCACTTACAACGGGTTTAGTTGTGATATTGTTCTTTATTCGAGGGTCTGAAGAAGTTATTCCTTTAATAAAGAACGAAATATCAGTACTAAACCCGGTGTAAGTGTTTGATTTATCTACTTTTCAACTAATCTTTATCATATATATATATATATATATATATATATATATATATATATATGTCGAACCACATCCATCCGGTTTATAGAATTCATATAATAACTCTCGTACGACAGAATTGGGTTTCTATGGATCGAAACTGTAATTATAGACAAAAGTGTAGTGTCTGTGCATTGTTTTCTCGGTTGGGTGGGTTTCTTTGCTTTTATCATATTTACCAACCCCTCAACTCGGGCAAGATATGACACAAGGTCAATTTTTAAGCGGAGTTTAACAGGTTTGAAGTCAGAGTTTTCCTTCTCCTAGACTAGTTGCCTCACCAAGGCTAAATAACTCAGTCTGCCCTACTATTTACCCATAGCTGGAGGGAAAATAATTTGATTCATAGCTTTCCCAAGGGTATTAGTGCTGTGTGAAATGCAATCAGTCTCGTCCAGGATTTGAACTCGTGTCGCTGTATCCATTTCCTACGACGATAACCATTACACCGCGGGCAACTTTTTTGCTTTTATGGTATATCAACCTTTGTAGGTTATTTAAAGACATTGACGTCCTTCTAGGAATACAGTAGTGGTATTAGGGGTTTCAATAGGTTTCCAAATATTTTTAGTCTGAAAGAGAATAGAGTGATTGGAGTTCAAACTCCCTTACCACGAGGTCACTGTCTAGAAGATTCACCACAATGCCGCTCTATTTTATTTCAACATTTTGCTCCTAAACTTCTGGTAACACAAAGTATGTTCACTGTTAAGATAATAATCAAATAATTAGGGTAAGTGCTCGATAATTAAAATTCAATAAGTTGTTTGTTTGGTTGGTTGGTTTACGGCGTATCAACCCTTTTCGGATTATTTAACGCCGAATTAAATTTCAAACAATTCAGTTTTTGGTGTAAGAGTAGTTTTTGTTTACAAACACTTAAATGTTAAAATTAATTCTATTTCAAACGATTCAATTCAGCATAAGTACACAGTTTAGCTCTATTTCAAACAATTCATTTCAGCATATGTACGCAGTTTAAATGTCAAAAAAATTTCTATTTCAAACATTTCAGTTTAGCATATGTGTACATTTTTTTTTTCTATTTGACCCATCGATAGGACTCTATCAGGTATTACCACTCCGAGCCAGAATGGACTTGGGAGCGGTGACAATGAAGGGGTACTCCGCACTCCCAAAAGCTCCAGCATCACTGAAGCCTCAGCATCTGATTGTTTAGTGTCACATCAAGGATACTCGTTGGAGGGGGGATTCTTACCCCTTTGCAAAAATGCAGTCGGTGTATTCTGTAGCTCCTGCCGATGGAGACCAATTAAGTATTTTCTTAGAGAAATAATAATGACGTATATTGTGCGTGAATGTAGGTCCCAAATTAATAAATCAAGTTGCATATTGGTTGGGAAATTGCTTTATTCTTTACGATAAAAAAACTGGTCACTGTTAAGTTCTTGGTATGATGTATCATTTTCCTTTAATATAAATACAGAAGTTACATCATTATAACAGAGATTATGGCACTGGTGTTATTGTTTATCATGTATCATTAAATGTTCGAAAACTCCGCTATATTTAGCCCGATCCCCATCAAACTTTGAAGAATTGTTTGATTCAATTTAGTGTATTTGTTTTACGGCATATCATCTCCTTATGGAGTATCAAATGCCGCAATTGGTTAGTTATTTTTATATAATCACAATATTTTAAAAATGCAGTTGAGTTTTTAAAAGCTGCAATTTTATATGTCTATAAATATTTATATCCACACAGTTATATGGTATAAAGTATTACTATTTAATACCAATCCAGTCGGCTGCTGCAGTAGAATGCACCAACTCTATCGCTGCGGAAAGGTAAGACCCCACCCCCATCCGCAGTAGCGAGTGTCCTGTAAATGACATTAAACCATCTGATGGCGAGGCTCCAGCCTGGAAGATTTGAGGAATGTGGAGTACCTCTTCGTTGCCATTGCTCCAAGGTCTACTCTAACCCGGAGTGGTAGCACTTGATGGGTTCCTATCTATGGGTAAAATAGAACAAAAAACTGATGTTTAATTGTGACAGTTATATGGCAATATTTGAAAACGTTTAACTATGTGTAAAAAAAGAGGAGCTCAAGCTCGTTTAAGAATGTCATCAACAAAATGTGTTCATAAGTCATATACATATTTAATATATAAGTATAAACAGGATTTGGTATTAAATAACCTACAACGGTTGATATGCTATAAAACCCTACCAAACCTAATTAATACAAATAATTTGTACATAAAGGGGAGTAATGTACTACTATGTTCAATTGAGTTCGAACACCAGTCGTGCTATTATTTTCACATTCAGACTAATACCCTTTGGAATGGTATGAACTCTTTTATCCTAAGCTGTGGGTTTAATAGTATCATAGCTATTGTACAAAGACAGTTTTAGCATTCAATGACCCACGAAGGTTGATATGCCATTGAAACAAAGAAATTGAAACCGTATTCGGGAATAAAGTATGACTGTCTAATAATAATAATTCAAGCAATAACATGATTTCAAGTAACAATTCAATTTAATGATGATAATATCATATGTTTGCACATATTCATATGATTTCAAGAATATTTACTCAATACTAATAATTTTGAATCTTAACTGTTTGAATTATAGATGGGGCCTAAAAGGAACTACCTCTCAGGCTTTTTTGGACCTGGAAATCATGGCAATTAAAGAGTGTCCTTCCCAGAGCTCCCCTTTTTAGGAGTTTTTTTTTATCCCTCTCGAGAAGATACATATTCTAAGCTCCACCAAGAAGGTATTTCAAAAATGTTTTAAACTATACTGGGCCAAAATTATAAAATTTTCACTTGGCAACATGAAAATACTACTTACGCCAATAAAATGTCAAGTAATCCCAAATTAATATAATGGTTTGTAAGGGAGGTAACTGAGTAACTATGAAAAAGTTTGATTGTAGATTTTCTCACTTAGATTAAATTGAAAATGTGACGAATATTAAACCTTTATAAGTGCGAGGTTTTAAGACAAAGTACAGTGGCGTAATGTTTAAAGTGTTAAACACTAGGGGCGAATTTAGCGAGTTCGAATTTTAGTTGCGTTAACACGTTCATTTTTTAACTAATACTCCTCGTAAAGTCATGAACCCCCTGATTTTCCAGCCATGAGTTAAATAGTATTACTACTATTTTTCTACCCGGAGGGATTTACCTTTAAATTATTCAAGAAGGTCAATATGCTGTTAAAGCAAAGGAACTAAATCAAAATGCAGTTGTTATATAATTGCGGTGGGATTTTTTTATATTATCATTTTTTGTTTTATATATCTTACCTTTCGGTTTAGTTAGGCTGATAACCTTTCGGCTTAGTGCATGGGTTAGTTAGGTGCACACATTGTGTGCAGGTGTTCACGCGCGTGCAGGGCGGATATGACAATCACAGATGTCACAGGCAGCTGTGAAAGGAAGAGAAAGAAAGATGGCCCCTGTGAATAGAGATAGTGCCTGGGACATGATTGACGTTTATCGTAAACAAAGTTTTTATGAATGAAATTTTGTAGTGACTCGTGGATGTTATTCCAGCATATAGTAATTGGAAATTAGAAATTTATTCCGAGACCTGGGGTTTCGGAAGCATCAATGGGGTTGTCTGAAGATTGTGCATATCTGTAGTTATGACTTTTGGGTCAGTTTTCGATATTTGTGAAGTTGTGGATATTGGAAGTGTTATGGAATCGATATTTTAGGCGCTGGTGGAATCAGGCCGAGTTTTTGTGGAAGTTTGTTGATACCGACTATTCGGGATCACAAATGACGCCTCAGGCCCCATGTGGCCTGTATCGACCGGAATTGTCTCGAATAATCTCGCCATTGGGACAGAGCAACTAAGAGACATATATTTTTTGTGTCTGACAAGGCAGACGGATATTTTGTGAATTCACCCCTGGAGTGGGGCTTTGGGGTTTTTGTTGAGGAGGATATTTAGAAACAAGGGGTTGGAAGATTAGATAATTAAGTATATGTGCGAAATTTTGACAATCTCATATGTGCGGAAAATTCATGGACTTGGTTTTGATTTGTTTTTGAGGGGGAAATGTTGTTGGCTGAATGGAATATTTTAAAGCAAAAAAGAAGAAGAAAAGAAAGAAGGGTACTCGTAAGCTATTGAAAAGATGAGAGACAAAGCGTTTGACGGTGGTCAAAAGTTGAAGAAAAGGGGGGAAAACATTTATCTTGGTTTGATTATGAGCTATGCTTAGATGTAAAGGACGGAGAATGACAGCGTGCCTCATTAAAATATGTATATTAATTAATGACAGAGATTACTAGAGAAGGAGATATAAAGTTAGAAGTAATGAGTACGAATGTAGAAGGAAAGCAAAAGAGGAAAAGACAGATAATGAGCAATTGACCTGGAAGAAGAAAAAAAGCAAATTAAAGACGGGAAAAAAACAAACATGCCAAACCAGTAAATATTTGGGAAAAAAAAGGGAAAAGAAAAACCAGAAAAAGTGTTTGAAAAAAAAAAAAATGGAAAAAAAAGAAAATGAAGAACGATACGAACACTTTTTTGTTGTTTTCACTGACATTTGAGTTTTAGGACTTTTACGTATTTTATTGTCTTGTTTTTATATTTTATTGTTGCAATGGTGTTACTGTAATTTTGTTGATCAATTCGACATGAGGAAGAGCGGTACATTAGTTTAAGAAAATAATTTATCTTCTATAACAAATGATTTTATTTTGTAGGGAGGATAGGTATGTTATATAATTGCAGAGGGATTTTTTTATATTATCATTTTTCATTTTATATATCTTGCCTTTCGGTTTAGTTATTTTGAGAACCTTTCGGCTTAGTGCATGGGTTAGTTAGGTGCACACATTGTGTGCAGGTGTTACCGCGCGCTCGGGGCGCATGTGACAATCACAGATGTCACACTAAAAACCCCAGATAGTAAATGGGACCGTTGACGTGAATGAAGTCATGCCTGGAAGCGAAGGGCTGAGGATTTTGAAATTTAAAAAAAAATGTGAGTTGAGATTTGGACTTGGACGAAGCAAGTTGATTTTCGGAGCTCACCGAGGCCAGACCAGTAGTTTGCGGCGGGGTGCCGCACGTGGTGGGGTCAGATGGAAAAGTCAGCATAGAAAGAAATTGTGTCTCTCTCTCCTCATGTCGAAAAACCCTAAACTGAAAAAGGTAAATAAAAGTTTCGTACCTGAACCAAAAAAGAGAGTCGTAAGTGTTTTGTGTTTTTCGGATTTAAATTCCTATTATTCTGGCTTAGAATAACATCACGAAATGTCGTCAGAATATCAACTCAACCCATGATCGTTGATATATTTTTGATAAGAGAAAACCAATCGAACACTTATGATTGTTGTAAATAATCAATTTAGTTTCTTTTCTTCTAGTGGTTTCTTTTTTATTTAATGGCATATCAATCTGCTCTTCAATGTCAAAGCAATCCTTGTAAAAGGACAGTTGTGGTACTATTTAAACCATAAATGGCAGTCATAAGAGTGTTTATATCTTTCCCAAGGATATTCGTCCAAAAGTAAATATTGGACGGTCAGTGGGGTTTGAAGTCGCTTACGGTGATCTCACAGTCCGGCACGCTTGCTACAACGGAAAATCCCCCTATTTAATTTCCAAAAAATGAACTTATTGGGTTCAAATACTGAATCATTATTGTCTTAATTTTATAATTCACATATAAAATCTTTTGAATAATCAATTGGATATTGCTTCATTCTCCCTATATGTATTGATTTCCATAATAGTGCTGGGAGAGAAACCTTTGTCTATGCTATACAATTATGCATAAAAGAAGCAGCATTATTTAGGCAGTATATTTTTTGAGCCGAGTTCAGAATTTTAGCAATATCTTTTTTTAAGCCGTTTATCTGTTATGAATCCATCTGCTCCTCCAAAGAAATTATAGGGGATGCTGGCTTCTATAATGTTGGTTAGGTAACCTATCAAAGAGAATAAAAACTCCGAATTCAAACCAGCTGTACTTCAATAAGAAATAAACTTTGTATCACATCCTACCCGTGGCCGAGAGGTTGGGTAACTGTGTACACAGAGATCGAGGGAACTATCCATCATATATATGTATATATATATAGTCACGTATATGTTCAATATGGTCTTTCATATCATTTTCATATATATATATATGTGTGTGTGTGTGTGTGTGTATATATATATATATTATTTTTTTTAATCAAAAGAAAAATCCATTTTGTGGTTTCATCATTATAAATCTATTTTAGGTCTATGGTGACCCTCTTCAGATGGCGAAAGGAATACTACTGTGTCATCATCATCATCATGTCGTGCCGCTAGCACGGATATCCCTGACCCTCTCTCGCCACTTCTCCCTATCATTCATCGCCTCTGGCAGGTCTTCAGGGCTACATCCCGTATCCTCACATAGCTGCTGCATGTATGTTCGAGCTGGTTGTCCTGCTTTTGCTTGGCCATATGCGGGGGTCCATTGGTGTACATCACTTTTGAGCTCGTCCTTGCGTCTCCTGCATGTCTGGTTCGTCTAACTTGGATAGTTTTCGTGATGGGAGGCAGGTGGCCGTATAGTTGGTGCCTTGTGGGGTGTTGCCGCCTGGACTTGTTCAATATTGCTCGCAACATTCTTGTGTAATTGCCGTCTAGCTTCTTCTCCAGCCGTTTAGTTAGCGTCCAAGTAGTGCATCCATGTAGCAGTATCGACACGACCGCAGCCTGGAAGAAACAGCGTTTCATTTTATCGGTTAGGTCTGATTTCCATATGATCAAAAGTATTTGAATATAATTTAGGCAGGTTTACTGGGAAGCAATGTAAACCTGCCTAAATTATATTAGCGACGGAGATCTACAACGCTCAACTACGTGACCGTAATAATCATTTGTTTGTACGCAGTTATATTTTTCAAGAAACTAATGATAATAATCTTTAGTAAACAGTAATGACTAATTGCTCTTCCAATTAACACACGATTATAGGGTGCGGAAGGAAAATATGGAATATTTTTCCAGGGTGCGGAAGCAATCTATGGAATATTTTAACACGATTTATTTTTAGTCTACTAAGTCAAATTTTTGAAAAGAAAAATCATGATGAATCTAAATTTTCCTGATTACCTTTATTATTCAAGCACATTTTTGTTAAAATTCAGCCCAATATAAGTGAGCAAGAAAATAAACGACAACGAATCTATGATTTGCTTAACGCAGAAACCAAACCAAAGTTTCTTTGTCTATCCTATATAAAGCAAAGTAAAAATTTACTGAATAAAGAGCTTTTTAAGGAAGAGGGAGAGTGGAGAATTGCACTCTCCAAAAAATAAAGCTTTTTAACTGCTCTCGCTACAGTGATTAAGAAGTATCCCTCAACGTCATTAAGAAGGCACGCTAATGGATTGAAAGTCAACGAGAAAACTGGGAGGATAGCAATTAAACAAGATTTAAGCCCAGACCATAACCACCTTCATTACACTCTATGTGGCGTTTCAGAAAACAAAACAAATGCAACTTCCCATCCAAATATTGGTTTGCTTAAGACTACTATTGAGGAGAAATGAAATAAAATCACTGAAGAATTTATTTTGATGCCATGCAAATCGTTTCAAAGGCGTGTTGACACAATAATTAAAGAAATAGTGGTCATATTGAGTAAATTTACTGTTTTGTGTCTTTTTGTTTATTTTTTCAAATTAAAATTAACCTTGTTTTATAATTGAGTCGTTAATTAAATTAAAATATTCCTAATTTAGCTTCCTCACAGTGTATATAATATCAAGAATTAATCTCTAATACAAATAATTTTCAAACATATCTATTTGATCCATTGATAGAATCCAAACAAATACTATTATTCCAGATTAGAGTGAACTTGGGTGTAATAAAAATGAAGAGGTGCTCCACACTCCCCCAAAGTATTCTAATAATCTATACAAGTTATATTGTTTTTAAATAATTGTTTCTATCTAGTGGAGCCTCATCATCGAATTAGAGTTAACAGCCCACTTGTTCTAAGCTCCCTCTACAGTCAACCACGAAGGTCAATATAACATTAAAAAATAACATAATTTTTAGAGTGTATGGAAATCGTGTAGGTATTGCACATTAAAAAAAACCTATTGATCAGCCTAAGGATCACCAGAGCACTTAAAATAATGGTATGTATGCTCTTTAGACCTAGATACACCCCCCACGCACAGAGAAAGAGACAGCCAGCCAGCTAGACAGACAGACTGACAGGCAGAGAATCCATTTAACGCAATAATCTATACAAATATACAAATGTTAACTTTTTTTGACATACTTAATCTTCAGCCATTTTTTTCAATGATTAAATGAAAGAGGAGTACTCACACATACACACGTATTTACATTCCACACCGTGTTATTTATGTAAATACACTTTCATTTTTTTTCTCGGTTTGAAATTCAGTTTCATCTCTGTAAAGAAACAGGTTGGGCATGCGTACAGATATACGTGGGCCTCGAAGTCTCTGATCACACGACTTATGCATTGACACGTTTGTTTTTTTTTTACTTGCGATGTACTCCATTTTGTGGCTACATCACTAACAGTGAAATACTTCTTTTGTATTTACATTAACGTAAAAGCATTCACTCATGGTTTAAATCGCCTCTATCTTCAATATATGTAAAATATTCATGTGTCTGTATATATTATTTAAGGTATTCTGTATATAAAAATGGTTGTGAACACAGGCTCGGATAGTCACACCAACGCAGACATTCACGCATACAAAAAGACACATATACAAGAACAAACACATGCATACACATATACATCTATTCATTTTCGCGAACACAAAGACAGACGCACCCAAATATATATATATATATATAAAACTATATGAATATGTAAATACACACACATGCGTGCACACACACACACACACACACACACACACACACACACACACACATATATATATATATATATACACGTACATATTCATGAACACACAAATATGTATGCATATATATGCACACACAATATATATATATATATGTATGTGAGCGTGTGTGTGTGTGTGTGTGTGTTTGTGTGTGTGTGTGTGTGTGTGTGTGTGATTCGCTTTTTACATGCTTTTTTAAAGTCATTTATCTAAGCTGCAAAGAATGAATACATGGGTACATTCACTAATGGGTATATATTTTTTTTTGTCAGAATTTCTCTGTTCAATCTAGTTCTTTTCTGTAATTTGCCTTTCAGATTGCAGAGAGTTGAGACCGACTATTGGTCTGATTTTGAGTCTGAAACGAAAAAAGAAAAAAGAAAAAAGAAAAGAAATTGCCATAAAACGAAACATATATTTTGGAAAAGTGTCACATTTGTGTCGCTCTTCTTTTATGAACGCAGACCTACGCTTATCACTGTAATGTGTCTACATAAGTGTCTATATTTAGATAAATGGTACTATATGTCCCTACGTTCATACGTTCATGCTAGTAACTTATTTACATATATACATATTTCTGCATCTCTACTTTAGTACCGGAATACGCTTTTCCATGTAGATTTAGCGTCTGCCTGTGATTCGATGCATTTAGTTGTGTATGCCTCAGTCCTTTTGGCTAAATGCAAGTCTCCGCATTTGCATTCGTGGAATATAGATTTGTAAGAGGAGCCTAACATCAAAAACTAGTGAAATGGCTTCACTTCTCGCTGCACATTAGGTTTATACTGCGAGATGCCCACGGGCTAAGGCTAACAAACTTGATTTTTACTTGACAAAAATGTTATGTCCTCTCGAAATTGATCGCTATAAGAGGAGATGTGCGTTGTTGGTTTATATATAATTAATTACTGCTTAACAGAATAAAATATGGTATCCTCCCGTAGTCCACCACAGTGAGAGTTTAAATAGGAAATATCATTTTGATTCTTTGTTTAATGACAATGCTATGTTTGTTGAAGAACAGCAATGATACTATTTAACACATAGAGGGGAGGATAAGGGGATTCATAATGTTCCCCAGGGGTATTAGTTCGAAACTGAGCTGTAATAGCTCGAGAGGAGTTCG
>CAUZXS010003018.1:5000-42500 GCA_963585895.1 Sepioteuthis lessoniana | reverse complement strand
TTTATAAATTTCAATATTGCTATAAAGCCACATGTATAAGGCACACTTCCCAACGTCTTTAGATTAGAGTCAAGCAGCATGTTCAAATAAATATTCGTAACCGAACAATATCTAGGCATTCAAAATTGCTCGATTCTATCATCGATGATCATCTGAATGCTTTAAATAGTTGTGCAGTTAATTATAACGCTGAGTGTTTTGGTGTCTTACATACGCCAGAAAAAAACAATATTTAATTGTCCTGGAAGTCATTAACATTCTATATTACAGGCCAACTCTATGTAAACAAAACCCCAAACACTCCTTGACTCAGGGCGGTTTTTAATATTCTTTTTCTCTCTCCTTGCTATCATTTTCATTTTCACCCCCCACCTTTTTTAATTAATCTTATTTACATTGTTTTTTAAACGACTCCTGATGGCTGCCGCTTGAAAATGTCAAATGAAAGGACCCCCTGCGGTTCCAATAAATTCCATTGTAATTCCCCTATTTTGCATATGTCTCTTAGTATTTGTCTCTTTAAATTTGTATATACCATATATATATATATATATATATATATATATATATATATATATATATCCATTGCCCTAACGAGTACAGTGTTTGCCAATCGGCCGAGAGATCGAGGTTCAATCCCAAGTTGAGTCAAAAGTAGTACTTGATGTCACCTTGCTTCACAATCAGTATCATAAGGTTCGGATCAATGATAAAGTAGACCAATCTAAGGAAGGTAGTAGTGCCCTCATTGACACGCTCACACTAGAGGACTTCCATGGGGCTTTCCAGAAGTTGTTGGAACGGTACAACAAATGCATTGAAGCCGGAGGAGATTACTTCGAAGGGGATTAGTTTCATGTGTGTACTTTCAATAAAAGTGCCCATATGAAAAAGGTCTGGAAACTTATTTAATGATCTTCGTATATACACGTATATCATCATTATGTCGTGCCATTAGCACACATATCCCTGACCCTTTTTCGCTACCCTTCTCTATCGTCTCTTCCTTTTGGCAGATCTTCAGGGCTACATCCCATATTGACACAGGGCTGCTGTATGTAGGTTCTAGCTGGTCGTCCTGCCTTAGCTCGTCCATGTGACTGGGTTCACAGAAGTACGTCACTTGAATTCCACTCTACTTCTCCAGCAGTGTCCTGCATATAAAGTTCATCTCAGTTGGATAGTTCTCATGGTTGGTGCTAAGTGGCCATAAAGCTTCAGCTTTGTGGGGTACTGCCTCCATGACTTGTTCAATATTGCTCACAGCATTCTCGTATACTTGCCGTCAAGCTTTCCCTCCATACGTTTAGTTAGCGTCCATGTAGTGCATTCGTACAGCAGTATCGACTGGACAGCTGCTTGGAAGAAACAACGTTTTATTTTATCGGTCAGATCTGATTTCCATATGACCGAAAACCTATCGAGTGCTGTCCATGCTTTTGCTAGTCGCGTGTTGATGTCTGTCTCACTTAATGAGACATTGCTTCCTAGGTAGGTGAACTTGTCAACTAGTTTCAGAGAGCTACCGTTTTGTGTGGAGATGTCGCCTGTTTGATTAAAGCACTTATATTCTGTCTTGTGTGCATTGACATGGAGGCCAATGCCCGCAGCTGCTATTTCCAGACGATATAGCTGGATTTCGGTTTGGGTGGGTGCATTTGCGTGAAGCGACATGTCATTGGCGTAGTCGGCGTTCGTAATTGTTTGTGCGGGGTACCTTCTGCTTCTTTCCTTTGTTAGTTTGAAACCGTTTTTTCTTTCATTTTATTAATCGATATTCTAGGCATGTAGTCAAGACAGACGATAAAGACGTATTGGTCAAATATTTCTCCTTGCAGTACACTTGCTACGATGTCAAAGTAGTCTGTCTCTAACCGGGGAAAGAACTTTTACTTTGGTATTTCTATAGAGCATCATTATGGCTGCGACGGTTACTTTTGGTAGGCCGTTGGCGAGAAGAATTTGCTCCATCTTTCTTCTATGAATGGAGTTAAAAAGCCTTCGTAAAGTCGACAAATAATATTGTTTCCTCTAAGTTTTTTGCAAGTATACTTTCAAGAATTCAACGGATAGTCAAAATTTGTGACGTCGTTGATCTATTCCTCCGGAAGCCGTTTTGGTTCTTCCAAAGTATGTTCTTAATTTTGGGTTCTATGTGGTTGCGTAGTAGAGCATTGTATATCTTGGCTGCTATTGATGTGTTATTCGTCGGTAGTTCTTCGCTAATCCGGGGTCACATTTTTTAGGGAAGGGAAGATGCATCCCTTTGTCCATCTCTCTATTGGATTTTTGATTATATACGGCATTTCAGTGTCGGAACAGTATATCGTCAAATTGCCTGGTCTTCCTCACTTCAGGAGGTATTTCATCGAGCCCTGCTGCTTTTCTATTTTCAATTTTTCTTAGTAGCGAGTTGAGTTCTTCTTGCGTAAACGGTCCTAGTTTGATATCTAAGTGTTTACTTATAATTCTCTTGATTGGTTCATTTGTAACTTTCGGGGGGTTTCCGAGTAAATTCTCGAAATGTAGTTTCCATAGGTGTATTCGTTCTTCTCTGGTAGCTTTCAGTTTTGCTTTCGCCGTGATCTTCTTCCTGCTTATTTCGTTTACCGTTTGCCATGCTATCTGAGATTGTCTATCTTCAACCGAGTCTCTAATCTTATCGATCAGATTTTGTATGTATGTTTGTTCTTTTAGTTAGATGTTAGCTAATTCGTTTTGTGCCTTTATAAGTTTCAGGGAATTGGTATTTGTTGGGTTCTTCCTATTGCATTTGGAGGTAGTTTTTACGTCTGCACGCTTTTTCCCCAAACCACTAATGTCTACCATCGGTCTTTAGGTTTAGTTCTTTGTTTAGTTGCTATGTATTCCGCTGCCGCTTCTATGTTGGCATTGACGAAGTTCTCATATTCTTCATTCGAACTATGTGTTTCTATCTTCTCTCGGAGAACATCGAATTTATTAACGCATATTCATCTCTAATATCCCTGTTATAAAGCAGGGGCATATCGTAGGGTACAGTGGTGGTTGTTCGAGTGGCATTCTTTCGTGGGCTCAGTTGTATCTTTGGCCGTGACAATTTAGTGATCGGAGGACACCCCTCAAATGAGGTGTATGCCTCGCAGTCTAATGTTTACGCTATTGTTCCATTTCTTATTTATAAAGACGTAGTTATTTGCGTAGGTGTAGGTCCATAGTTTTCCCTCCCTTTTCTGAAAGTTTGTATTGAGGCAAGTTAATCTATTTTCTAGCGTGAAATCGGTTAAATGTTTCTCATTTTCGTTTGACGAGTTGTGTGAGCTGAATGTATGGTTTACGTTTTACTAATATGAGAATTAATGTCCCCGCCAATGACGAGAACTTTGTGTTTCGGGATGCTACGAACAAGGGAGTATAGCTCATCCTAGAAGGCAATGAGGTCAGTTTCTTCACTAACATTAGTAGGGTTGTAGCAGATGATTGTTGCGCTAGGGTTGCCATTAAAAGTAGCTACCATCATCCTAGGTTGTATTTTCTATCTGCTATTTTTTTTAATTCATTGCAGTACTTATTTATGCTTCTTAGCATCCTTATAGGCGTTCTGTTTTAAAGTTAACTTTAGTTTTTAGGTTCTTAGAAAGTCCAATAGTGTTAGCTTCTTTTCACCAGGTTCAATTTTAATTGGGGATTAGAGTAAAATTTTCTTTGCAGTCATTTTACGAAGAAAAAAAAATCATTTATGCATTTATAAATGACACTAAAGTAAAAGGACAATTTGCTTTGGAGTGGATGCGCTTACTATTTTCTAAGTCAGTTAAACATGGTCAGACTAAAAGCTTTTATGAACTTTCATACAGAAATGTGCGTTTCTACTGCTTGAGGAGGAAAAGGTTCATTCAGTTATTTGTTTCTCTCCTACCTTTTTGTTTATTTTTCTTTCTTTCCCTTTTCTTCATACTGAATATTTAGACACTGACATGAAATTCAACAAATAATTCTACCCTTATTCGAAAGTAGTTTGAGATTAAAATAGTATTAGATTCTCTTGACGAGAGATGATCAGAACCATTGATGAAATGGACAAAATAGCAAATATTACAGAAAATTCAGAAATTATTAGACTTCGAATGAAGGATTATCTATGTCTTTGGGCAATTGAAAAAAATTTGTTCACGGTATTCTTAAGGTCTACAATGATTATGGTTCGTCTGAAGCGAGAAAGTCTACTGGTAGGTCAAGAATAACGACCAACAGAGAAGATCGTGCTATGGTAAAGTTGGTTAAAGAGGACCGATTTAAAATTGCTGCTGCTGTTTCTCGGGAAATGAGCATTTAACTGGGAAAACCTTTATCAAGGAAGACTGTGTTTCGTCATTTAGTTGAACAACAACCTTTAGCTGGAGCGCCTGTAATGAAGCCACTGATTCCCTCGAAGAATAAAGTGTCGTCTTGCTTTTGCAAACAAACTTGTGTTATGGTCTCAAGAAAAATAGCAAACGGTGCATTTCAGTGATAAATCTAATTTTTTATTAATTGGCTCAGATGGGAAAACATACGTTCATCGTAAAGTAGATGAAGAATTGTCGCCTATGTGCCCTAAGGCTAGTATTAAATTCGGTGGAGGAAGTATCATGGTTTGGGGGATGATATCTCGAGATAGTGTGGACCCTTTGGTGCGATTACAAGGAAAGGTAAATGCAGGAGTTTATAAACAACTGGTAAAAGATTATGTCTTGCCTGTGCTGACAAATTCAACTAAGCAATCTTCCATATTCATGCAGGACAATGCCCCATGTCACAAGGCTATGGTAGTCATGAACTTGCTCAAGGTAGAAAATGTTACTGTTATGGATTGGCCTCCTCAAAGCCCAGATATTAATCCTATTGAGAATGTGTGAAAGACTCTTGGAGAACGTGCATATATATAATATATAAGTGTGCATTTGTATGTATATGTATACTCATGTTCGTGTTGATATATGTAAATACACACACACATTTTATATATATGTATATATACTTGTGTGTATGAATGCTTATATATATATATATGATGCGTGTGTATATGTTTGAATATTTTTGTTTTGAATAATGTGCGCGTGTGTGTATATATGTATGTGTGTGTGTGTGAATGTGTTTATATGAATATTTATATGTGAGTGTGTTAATATGTATGCGTGTGTATATTTATGGTTATATATTTCATTCCCATGACCAAAAATCCTGCAAGAACTACGTTTAACATATGACAGCACGAGACAAAATGCTGAACCCTATCTCTACCAATGAGCTTTTAGTACACATCACACACTAACTGTGCTAGATTAACTAGTTATGCAAAAAAAAAATCTACTTCTTTGCCCATTAGGTTATGATCACGCAGATGCATATCTCCTAGCTGGAAAGACTTTTCTCCGGTTTTGCCCGTGTCCTCTCTAAGAGGGTACGGGTTGGTGCTTTTACCATGACTAGACAATTTGACAACATTTGCGTGCGATGAGGACCAGTGGATCCCTTGTAAATTTTTGTCTCTGTATTTTGTCGCTAGTATTTGCAGGTACAATCTCTAGTGGGACAGATCATTGTATACAGTACTAATGAGACTTAATAACATCAGAACAGCTGTTCTATCAAGTCGTATGTCGTACGCAGTGCTTCCTGGATTTTTTGGTCACATATCAATTTTTGATATATACTTTTCATTTGTCAACAGAAGAATTATTTGATTTAAATTGAATGTGTCTGTGTTGGAGTGTGATAAAAAAGTATTGCCTTTTTCTATTGAACAGGAATAATTGCCAACTCGGAGGGTCAGCCTAATTTTGATGTAGGATACGTGTTTCTGACGATCACATCCATACTTCTAAACATAGTCATCGATTCTTTCAATAGCAGTATTCAATCCTTCAATGAGAACTAGCATCTCTGCCTTGTAAAATTATGTTGATTGTTCTTTGAGCCATCTCTTCATTGCAGTGTTCACTACGTCGTCACTGGCATATTTGCTTGTTAAATCCTCTTCCATAGGGTCAAAGAAATGTTAGTCTGAAGACGCTAGATCTGCTGAGTAAGTTTTCCACTTAGATTATGTGTGTGTGTGTTTATATTGGTATTATGTATAATCTTATATTTTCTTTGGTGGTTGGCTCATATAAACCTTTCTGATTTCTTCATCGCCAGAATTTGTTTATATTTTATTTCAAGGGGATATTTCGCATTTAAAAAAAAATTAAACATATTAGAGCCTCTTTGTTTTCACTCAGTTAAATGGGTTAACTTATCTTTATCTAACCCTTTTCGGGCCATTGGTCTAATGACTAAAGTGATCACCAATGGTCCGGGAGACCAGGGTTCAATCACAGGTCGAGTTATGCAAAAAAACTCAAAAAATTGTACTTGATTCTGCCTTACTTAGCACTCAGTATTATAATGTAATGATCAAGGGTAAAGTGGAGCAATCCCGAGAATGGAGTGTGGCCTTTCCTTACACCATAGTGTAGTAGCTTTTAAAAAGGGAGCCTTCTGGTCACCCTCGACTAATGCCGCCAACTCTCTCTCTCTCTCTCTTCCTATCAAATAGGATTCATTTTTACATAGATGTATTGTTTCAGATATATTATGATATTCCTTTAAAAATTATTTTATTCTTTATTCGACCCATAGTTGGGCCTCCAACAGGTATGTCCACTCTGAGTAAGAGTGTACCCGTAAATTATGATAAGCAAGGTATACTGCAAATTCTTCATTATTGGACTGAAGCCTCAGCATCAGATACCGGTTGCTGTCATAATTAGGATACTCAATAGCTTGCTTTTAACAATGCGATTGACTTTTAGCCAATACTGTGTCTGCCACTAAACTACATTCAATAGTAAGGTTTCAGTTGTACCTTTTTATTGCCATTACTTCCAGTTTCACTTTTACCTGATGAAGTTCTACTTTTCATAGTTCCATTTATGCATCAAATAGATATTTTAAAATATTTTTCGTACTTGATTAGACCGTGTGCAAAAAGCAACAAAGAAATTATTTAGAAACTACATTAACGTAAATACGAATGTCCTTTAAATGCGTTTCCCTAACTTCTATACATAAAACAATCGGAGACTGGTTGAAATGCAGTCAAAATCAATCTTTTTTTTAAATTTCTCTTATAACATTAACTTAACTGACGTCTTATATATTGTTATACATAATCTTTCACATTAGGTATGCATATTTTCAATAGGTTTTACGGAAGGAATACATTCACACCTTTTCAATATTAATTGAGCCAATGATTTTGATCGAACGGTGGTCGAGCAGAATCAAACCCCCAGAGAGGCTTGAATAAAACACAATTACCTTCGTAACAATAATCAGAAATTCGTTGGTTTCAGTGGAAAAAATGTTTCAAGTTGTTCTTTGATACAATATAAAACTTCAAAAAGCATCTTTCACTCTTTAAATACTTCAGCCGTGATTATTCAATTCACCATCTTTCTTTTCCTCCGCAGATTATAATTTCAACATGGCGGCAGTGATTTTGGTCAGTCATATTATTAATAAAAGTGTAACTAGGAGACAAGCAATGAGGCAAATAGAGACGAAGTCCACGAATATTAAAGCGGATGTGCCGGAAAAATCTATTCAAGTGAAAAATTATTAAATTATCAGAAATTTTATGTCGCCAAATTTCTTTTATCTAATCTTTTTATCTTGAAAGTCTCTTTTTAGTTTGTCCATTATTTGGTCCTTTGAGTCTAATCTCTGTTCGACATACTCACTCATATTAAGAGTCACGCTGAAAACAGTAAAATTGATATATAAGAATATACAGTGCAAGCACCAATACATAGATATACCGACAGACAAACAGTTATGAATAAATTAGGATAGGTCGTCTAACAGATAGATATGAAGAGAATGAGATAGTTTGGAAGGAATTATGGAGTAGATTGAAACAGGATGATGTAGATAGAAAGTAATTATGGTAGAGATACGAACAGAATGAGAAAGTTAAGATGAAAACATGGTACAGATATAAATAGAATTGGATAGGATGTAATTATGGAGCAGATGGGAACAGGATGATATTGTTAAGTAATTATGGTAGAGTTACGAACAATGTGAGAAATTTAAAAAGAAAACATGGTACAGATATAGAGACAATGGGATAGTTTGGAAGGAATTACGATGCAGATAGGAACAGTGTGTTATAGATAGGAAGTAATTATGGTAGAGATACGGACAGAATGAGAAAGTTAAGAAGAAAACAAGGTAAAGATAAGGAGAGAATTGGATAGATAGTGTTGGGTATCACCTACCTTTTCAGCATAAAGAGCTGTTCCATCTGCCATATATGGCAGTAGCGGAGATCAGTCTGAGAATAAGCCTAAGAGTCAGACCAGAAGAGCCGTTCCTATTATTGAAGTATATCATTACTCTATCACTAATCCTATGTTCTTATTACTAACAGTCTCTCTCTTGTAAATACTATTTTCCTGTTAATATAACTATTTTCTTCACATATCGTGGTTTGTCTTATTATTACTACTACTTGTGTTCACTAACCAGAACACAACACAACAGATAGATAGATAGATAGATAGATAGATAGGAAGGAATTATGGAGCAGATAAGAACAATGGGATATAGATAGAAAGTAATCAAGGTATAGATATGAACAATTTGAGAAAGTTAAGAAGAAAACATGGTAGAGATATGAAGAGGATGCGATAGATTGGAAGGAATTATGATGCAGATATGAACATAAAAAGATAAACTAAAATATATTGATATAGATGAGAACAGAATAAAATAGATATTTTGACAGAAATAGGAAGAATACACATTTAATGACTCACCTTCATAGATAACCCGATAAAGGCCAAGTATATAAATGAAGTGCTTTCCTTTATTTCTTCATGAATAGAAACAAATCCATGCAATAAAAGAAATACGTAATAATCAGCTTCTTATTAGTTATGCTGATAAAGAAAAGAACATTAGAATCAATTATTGGTATCAACATACTTTTCCTTTAAATAGATTGCGTCATTTTATTTTATTTTATTTTATTTATTTATTTGTTTTTTCGTGGCTTGTTTTTCACGTTTCTTCAGACACAACTAACACTCTTCATCAGAAAATACAAATAATAAAGACATAAAACAATATATACTCAATATTCAATCGAAGCGCATCTCTTAACACAAAAAGCAATTACATGGTTATAATGTGCATAAATTATCTTCGGTCAGTGGAAAGATTTTTTTATTTTAAATTACCTCCCTTCGTTGTACTTAAGACATACGAAATTCCGACACTGACAAATTCCATTAATAATTCATGATTAATTTAATATATAAACTTGCAATAGAGTAACTACCACAAATTGTTTCTGCTTCAGACATTAGATTTTGCATACGATTACAATATATGAGCGAAAACTTCCGGACCTTAGCATGATAGAAATTCTCCTGAATCTGCGCATGCGTCCTTTTGGGTCTGTTCATTGCTCTGATAAACAAGGCATGAGTAATTTACAACACGTGAGTCGAGATATATATATATATATATATATATATATATATATATATATATATATTTGTTCGGACGGGCATGCGCAAAGGAAACTCGTTTAAAAGAGCACACATGCGCAGTGCATGTCCCAGGAAATGCAGACGCTTTTAATATTGACTAATCGGGCGGAAGTAGCAGTCGGCGCATGACACGTGAGAATGCTCTCGTCCGATTTCTTTCCGCTCGTATCGGCTATCGAAAAAAAGGGAAAAAGACAGAAAGTTGGTTAAAAAAAAACATGGAGAGAACGTGAATACAACGAGAATGGGATCCGGTTTTCATTTCTCTTTTTCGCTTTATTGATTAGTCTTATTTGGCATTGGGTTTTTGAAGAGTGCTACTTTAAATTAGATCGATTGTTCCTCGTCTCCGTTTTTCCCAACACCTTAATTCTTTATACACACACACACACACACACACACACAGTTTAAAGACAGACGATAATTAACTCTTACCCACATTGATTAATTCACTTAAAACTATACACTCTCTTATTTTACGATATAAATGCAATTACCTACGCACTGATTCTTTGTACAGTTTAATTTCATACCCAACCCAGCAATAGTAAGAAGGATTGTCTTATTCTATTCACCGATGTAAGTGGGGGACTAACAATTTGCGCAGATTACACTATACTAGTGCCGGCGAGAAAAAGCAGCTATCATGCCCACCAATGAATCTGAGAGAATAAATCAAATATACCAAAACAAAAAAAGAACACATGACGATTTGATTGATTTTTAACTACACGTCAACCCGTTTAGTATTTTTTTTTTCATGCCAAGTGTTTAGGCGATCGTGTTCAATGTACATTTATATTTATATTGCGTACTTCCTTAAGATTTTTTTTCACACATTTATATGAAATCAAGTATCGCTATTTTATACAAATAATTTCCTCACATTTGTATCGTTTAAAGTATTCATACAAAATAATAATGATTATATGGTTCCAAGAAATTATTTTTGTTTTATAAGTTATTTGTTTGCTCGCAGTTATATGGTTTCAGGTAACTAATAATAATTCTTAGTAAACGATCAAAGCTTCAAATAACTATTGTTAACACTACTAATTTGTATACAGCTGTATGATTTCAAGAAAATAATAACAATAAGCTGTTGTAGATAATTACTGCTTTATTAATTATTACTAATACAAATAAGTTATATGGCATCAGACTAATGGTGTAACGTCGTAGGGAATAGACGACAACCCAAGTTAATACCTGGATAAGGCTTATTACATTTCATATTACACTTATGCCCTTGGAAAATGTATGCATTCAACTAGTCTCTTTCCAATTATAGGTATATAGTAGGGAAGACTGAACGCTTCTACTTTGATGTGGGACCCAATCTTGGAGAAGGAAAATTCTTAATTCTAACTTAAAAAATCTGCTTAAAAATGGACGATGTTTCGCATCTTGTTCTTGTGCGTTGGGTATGTACATATATATTATCAAGTATTATCAAGTATTCCCACCTGATGCAGATAATTTCCTCAGTTTTATGGTTGCAAATAACTCATGATAAATCCTAGTAAACAATTATAGCTCCAAAAAACTATTAATAAAAAAAATGTATTCTCTATTATTGGGTAATTAGTGTTGCCTTTTAAAACCCATGATTTATACACAATTATGATTTCAAATAATTATTTCTATTTAATGATAATTCATTTATTTACATATTTGTATAGTTTCAAGTAATTATTAATAGGGATATTTAGAAAAAAAAATTACAATTTCTAGTAACCAATTTCTAATATAATTTACAGCTTACAATAATATCGAGTACCACTTATCTCATATTATAAATTTTTAAAGAAATATCTCCGTTATATTTCAATCGGGTACCAAACAGATTTATCAGCACTTAAGACACTAGACAAATATGGAAGATCTGTCTGTTGATATCAAATCTGTCAAATTTGAATGATAAATATATTAGACTCTTTTGAAAGCGTTCTTTTTAATTTTTTAATGTAGAAATATCGATTATGATATACAGTAGATAAAATATAAAATGATTACTTTGTAATGATTGTCTCTCATTCATTTAACTATTTGAATTTATTGTCGGTGAGGCTAAGGACGCAAACTGTATTCCCTGCAGAGGGGTAAGACCCCATTTCCAAAGGAAGAGATATCCTGAGAATGACAAACTGTATCGGAGAGTGTGGAGTACGACTTCATGGTCATTACTACCTGGTCCACTCTAACCCTGTAAGGGTCCCTGGCCCAGTCGGCTGGAACTGTAGAATACACCTATTGCATATCTGCCGCGGGGTAAGTCTCCCTCAAATGTCCTGGATATGACAATAAGAATCTGATGGTGAGGCTCCAGTAATGCTGAAGCTTTGGGGAATGCAGAGTCCTCCTCCATTGCCATCACTCCTAGATATACTCTGGCTCAGAGTGGTAGCACCAGATAGGGTCCTATCTATAGGTCGAATAGAAGTGTTTGGCAATTAAACGGCATACTTTGTCATTTAAACTGAGAGCAAACAAATGACTTATTCTAAACTCAATTTTTGATCGTTTAACTATGTGTAAATAAGTAACTGATGTTGAATTGAAAGTTTTAAATAGTAATACGTGAAATCATTTAACTGATTTCAAACAGATAATTAATAGTACATAGTTATTTGTATTAGATAGAAATAAGTGAAATTAATTATATGCATAAAAATTAGCTTTGACTCGTTAAAAAATGTTATCTATAAAATATGTTTAGAAATCATATATTTAATACGTATGTATAAAAAAAGATTTGGTATTAAATAACCTACAATAGTTGATATGCCCTCAAATCAAACCAGCCCAAACTTTAAGGGTCCCGTCTATTGTTCAAATATATCTGTTTGCAAATTATTTGCATTAGATAATAATTAATATCACATAGCAGTGTAAAAGAAAAAACTCTTAAAAAAGTTCAGAAAAAAGTAAATATAGACGAACAATGTACCCGATTCCTTTACCTCTCAGCATAAAATTAAAATGTCGTTAAAATCATTCAGTATTCTTTCTTGAGATTTAATGTTTTTCTAAATCATTATCTGATGAAATTCGAAGATACCGAAATTTCATAAATAAATATTTTACCGTATTTTGCTCCTGTTTTGTCGATATTGACATAAAAATATAACAATTCTAAATAAACTAAAAAAAAGCAACAAGAAAGATCTTTACCCTTCAAACTATGAATGATAAAAATTGTTTCGATAACAATACTCGTGTGTTTGTATTTATATAAATATCATAGTGTCACAAGTTACAAAAGAATCTCAATTTTTATCACTTGAAAATTTTGAATAAAAGCAAACTTGTGAAATGTTCGTGTGAAGTTTATCAATGTATTTCACTTTATGAAATAATTTCAGACAGGTTTTTCAATCGATTATGCATTTGGTCTCTGCTCTTTTAGACTTGTTTAGATACAACCAAAATAAATTTCAAAATGTAAGTCATTTTGGTTGTATTGATTTTAAGCCAGAACATAATTTATTTAAGAATCGAGTAAAATTGTGTCCACGACAGTCGAATTTATGATTTGTCTAGTGAGACATGAAGCAAATTCATTATTATTATTATTATTATTATTATTATTATTATTATTACAACTACTGCTACTATTGTTGTTATATCTGTATACTAAATGTTGTAATATTAGTGTTGATACTCAATTATTGCCATAAAAGAAATTTGTATATACATTAAAAAAAACCTGTAATAAAATTTTCATTCTTTGGAAAGTTTTTCACACCAGCGTTAGCTGATGGTTTATTATGGGAGTTTGAGTGACAGCAAGTCTCCTCAAATCTCTCAGCTGGTTGGTTGGTTTCTTTGTTCAATGGCATATCAACCGTCGTGGGTTATTTAATGCCAAAGCTATCCTTCTAGAAGAACAGCAGTGATGCTATTCAACGCACAGCTGGGAGGATAAGGGGGTTCATACCTTTCCCAAAGGTATTTGTCCGAAAGTGAACATAATAGAACGACTGGAGTTCGAACTCGCTTACTACGATCCCGCAGTCCAGTGATTTAACCATTACACCACGAGGACACCCCCAAATCTCTCGGACCCTTCTCATTATTCTGACCGATCTTAATAATGCTTAATGATATCCACTCGTCCTTTTATTTTTAAGTTCCCCAGTCTCTTCATCAATCCTTTGGTGACTGTACCGAGCGCACCAATTACAATTGGTATCACCACCACTTTCATGTTCCATAGTTTTTTTCAGTTCTCAAGCAAGGTCTAGGTACCTATCTTTTTTTTTTTCGCTTTCCTTCGGCTTTACCCTGTAGTCTGCAGGAACGGCAAAGTCCATTATTCGACAAGTTCTCTTTTTTTTTTTTTTTAAATGGCTATCACTATGTCTGCTCGTCTGGCCGAGATTTGATGATCATTTCAATCTCAAAATCCCAGAGCAATTTGTCTCTCATTTCCCGGCCTAGTCATGTCTAGTCTTATAATTTTTTTTCACTATTTTACTGCATTAAATTATTATTGCCTCTGCAAGTTTTTAACATTGAGTATTAGCTGGTAGTTTTTCGCTGAACTCAGAGTGACATCATGTCTCCTCAGCTCTCCGGGGGTCTTGTAAGTATTCTTGCCAATGTCAGCAATGCTTTCGTCCGAGTGCTTTCTATCATATTCGGACTTTTAGTTCCCCCATTCGCTTTTCTAGTTACTTGTTCATAGTGTTTCTTCTATAATCGGTATTACTGTCACCAACATATTCCACGACTGTTTTTCATCTCATTGGTTAGTTTCAGACATTTCTCGAGTTTTTCAATTTCCTTTATTTTGGGACGGCGATGTGTACCATTATTCAAATGTACCATTTTTCAATATCGTCAAATTTTACATGCTCGAAAAATTCCCAGATGGTTACATTATTTTACTACTTCTGTGTTTTCACAGCAGTTTTGGTAGTTTTGCCTTATTCATTTTACTCAAGTCAGAGTGGCAGCAAATATTCTCAAATTTTCAAGATTATTCTAAGCATTTTAATTGATTTTAAGTGATGTGTTCAGAATGATTTTAATTATTTCTCTGATCTCTTATGTGAATTAATTACTCTGATAGTTAATTGTATTAATTATTTTATTTAGTTTGGTCAGGCCACGAGTTGTTCAGTTAGCTGTTAGCTAAAATCTTTGAGTTGAAATGTAAGTCAAATTAGAAAGTTCAAGCCCGTATACCAGCAACCAGGATAGGGGGCACCTATGATATCTACACAGGAAGACGAAATGTAAACAAAATAGATTCATGTATTGTCATAAATTTGATTGAGGAATTGAAAACATGGTGAAAATCGGGGAAACTTGGGAGATGACCCAATAACTTAGTGAGATGACATCACATAAATGATTTACTGAATTAAAAACATATAGAAATTAGGAAATTTTCAGTTAAAGGCAGATAGAGAGGAGGTGAGTTTGGGTTTAGACGTCAATCCGGATCGTCGAGTCGGTGAGGGTTCTTTGTGTCTCTGTTCATGGACCCTTACAAGCTCTCACACACACACATATATATATATATATATATAGTGCTTGGATATCTACATAACAATTAACACCTTCATATCTGGATAAATAAGCGACAATTTCTTGAAAAGCGATATTGAATATATCATTGTTACACCAATACGTTCCAATGAATAATTGTTTATTGTTGACGGAGAGTTTTTCTTATCTTTGAGTTGCCAACACCCAGATAACTTGTTTCAGCGACCACCTCGACTGTCAGATGACGTTCCCGATGGATTGTGTCACTCCCTATTTGTGGATATTTCAAACGTAACGTGGGCAAAGGGTAGATTGATAAACAAACTACCTGGAAACACACGAGGAAGTCACGGAACCAAAGCCACAATAGAGTATCATGACAACTATAGTATTACATGTTTAACAAATATTGTCATTCACTATGGTATTACATTTGGCGATGTGAGTATGACTGTCACAAGGCCACATTTAGTGCTACTACCAAGATAGTATCCCATCTGGTACTTGCAGCATAGTATTAGATTTGGTGCAGGGACAATGATGGTATTACATTTGGCGTCGTTACCAAGATAAGACTATAATAAAGTACCATGACAGATCTAATTGTACACTCGGTATCTGTTACCGTAGCAAGCACAGTAACATACTTGCTTCCTTTTCCAGGTCCTTGAAGACGGTTCCAAAGGTTTTATGTTGTTTTGTGGCTAACGCACTGAATTGCAACAACGGAGTAAAAAAAAAACCAAAATTCGAACCTGAGATCTGCAATTACGTTCACTTTCGGAATAATATCCGTGTGAAAGGTAGGAACCTCTTATCCTTCCTAGTTACGGGTTAAATATTACCTCAAATTTTCTTCTATGCAGGGTGCAGAAGCAAATTATGGAATAATTTTAAACTTTTTTAGTCTGATTTAATCCAATCTAAATGTTTATCAATAGTTCTAATATTCAAGCACCTTTTCATTAAAACTCAATACAATATGAGTGAGCAAGAAAAGAAACGACAAAGAATCTACGACTTGATTAATGCCGAAACTAAGCCCAAAAAATTTCGAGATAACCGGAGATTTTTTTAAGGCCTCCATTAAGCCCAGACTTTAACCCCCTTGATGCCGCAATATGTCGCGTTTTAGAAAGTGAAATACATTCAACTTCCTTATCAAATATTGGTTCGCTAAAGATTGCTATTAAGGAAGAATGGAAAAAAAATTTGAAGTATTTATTTCTGAAGGCTTTTAGATCGTTTCGAATGCGTGTTGAAACAATTGAAAAAAAAATGACGGTGCTATTGTGTAAATTTACTGTTTTGTGTCGATCTTACAATTTTAGTGTTTGATTTTTTTTTTTTTAATAGAAATTAATTTTGTTTTATTATAGAGTCGTTTATTATTTTACAAGAATATTCCTAATTTTGCTTACCTACCCTGTAAGTTTGGCTTTAGCGTTAAATACCCCACAAATTTTGGTAGACCATTAAAACAAAGAAACCAAACGAATGCATGTACAATTAGATAACTCGTTCCATTCAGACATCTCTTTTAACTTTATTTGTACAACTAAATCAGAATTGAAATTTTCATAGATCATTCTTTGATCTATATGATTAATATATATATTAGCTTCAGTGGATTGACAAGGAAGAAGTATGTTGAAAAATAGATGCATCAAATGAATGCCGGTGTCATTTTAATCATTAGACTCCCAGCACTGTCGACGGAAACTATAAAAAACGCTCCAGCTTGGAAAGAGTGTCCTAATTATGACACAAAAACATGTGATGGTCACACCCCAGTCCTAGAATTTTGGGAAATGCAAAGAACCCCTTCATTGCCACTAACCCCAGGTCAACTCTGACTCGAAGATATAGTCATAATTAGGGTCCCAAATATGTGTCAAATAGAACTATTTAATCATTTTTCTATACTATAAACTTTTTAACAGTGCCAAGGTTTGATTTGGTTTCTTTGATTAATGGCATATCAACTTTTGTAGGTTATTTAATGCCAAAGTAATTCTCCTAGAAAAACAGTAGTGGTACTATTTAACCCAGAGCTGGGAGGATAAGGGGATTCATACCTTCCCCAAGGGTATTTGCCCGAAAGTGAACATAATTGCGTGACTGGAGTACAAACTAGCTTACTACGATTCTGAAGTCCATCGCTTTAACCATTACACCATGACCACACCCGCCTTAACTTTGTCAAATAGAACTATCAATGATAGGTCGTAATAACGGAAATTGTTTAACTGAGTACGAATAAAACTCTGAGTGTTACCAATATTTGAAACCATTTAACTGTGAGCAAACAAATGAGCTCCAGCTGGTTTAAAAATTGTTACCTACAAAATATTCATTAATGAAACCCATATATATATATATATATATATATATATATATATATAAATTTGGGATTAAATAACCTGCAAAGGTTGGTATGCCGTAAAATACAACAATCAACCATTGGTTTACCGACTAAGTGCTTTTGTTCCTAAATTACTAACTTTCATGTACAAAGGATCTCTGTAGAAACTGTTTCAAGTTACAGAAAACCTCTGTGAAGACATTTTTAACAGGAATACAGTGACGCCTTTTGAACCATATGCAAAATCATAAAAATCCCTTTTCCCTAAATAGCTTTTCGTCATTTTTTAAAGCGATATCAACACAGATTTGTTTTTGAATGCCGAAATTTTGATCACTTGTAAATGTCTGATGTTAGTCAAAACTACATATTTAATGTTCCATTACATTTTTAAATTAAATTTTCTTTATAATTGCAGGGGAATATTTGATATATCTAATTCCTCTGATTTATACATAATTGTTTTACCATTTAACAGAGTGTAAAAAAATTATGTCAGGCTTGTTTAAAAAATGTAATCAACAAAATGTGTTTACAAATAATATATATATATTTATTTATTTATATTGAAATGATAGATTGTGGTGAATCTGACAGCATGATAGAAATATGTGGAAAGTTGGATCCTGCTATAAATATACCCCCTCCACCATCGTATTTCTCCTCACATGATTTTAAATAGAAAACCTCAGAAAACGGTCTCTGTCTGAAAAAGTTCGATGAAATAAAACCGAACAAAATATCACACATTCGAATTAAGTGTTTGATTTATCTAACTTTCTACATATTTCTATCACACATACATACATACATACATACATACATACATACACATATCTATATATATATATATATATATATATATATATATATATATATATCTTGGCATTAAATCAGCTACGATTGCTGATTTGCCATAAGACCTAACCAAACAATTGTTTAAAAGAAATTATTCATATTTAACAACAGTAATTACTGGTTTGCACGAATTCTTGTCTAACAACAGCAAACAATTATAAGTTAATAATACTAATTGTTAGTAATTATGATCTGTAAATAATTTTAACTTGAAGTAACTATTCATAATGCAAATAGTTTGCTCACTGTCATAAAGTCATCAATTTCTCTTTGATACCAATAATTCATACGCCATTACATTGATTTAAATAGTGATCATTTAACATTTTAGATGAAATGAAATTTAGTTGAAACCCGATTAAAATAGAGAATGCATGTTGAAAGATTGCCTGAAAAACTGATATATTATTGATTGATTTTGATGACATGTCATCTCGTCTGAATATATTTTATGCTTGGAGGTTTGGGAATAGTGTATATTGCAAGTTTAGAATTACTTTTTTTTGGAGGAGTTGTACTTTGTTTTGTTTCTTTGTAGTTTATTCGTTTTTTTTTTCATTTTGCCCAAGATATCAAGTATTCCAATCTGATGCGAATAATTTGTACACAGCTTTGCAAATTCAAGTACCCCTTCCAAAATGCTAATAATTTATTCACAATTGTATGATTTCAAGTAACCTCTACTATAGGATCTAAGTTTTGGTGGACTTTAGAATACGTTGAGAATATTCCCTGATTAGGGGTAGCTCATAAGTGATGTGCTCTTATGGACCCCCACACATGGCCGTACAAAAGCAGGACGACCAGCCCGAACATACATTCAGCAACTATGTGAGGATACGGGATGCTGTCCAGAAGACCTGCCCGAGGCGATGAACGATAGGGAAATTTGGCGAGAGAGGGTCAGGGATATCCGTGCTACCAGCACGACATGATGATGATGACCCCTCACACATATGCTTACGCACAAAACAAGGTTTCCCGAGTGTTACGTAAACTGCATTTGATGGTGATTCTTCTGTTTTAGAAATCTGGAATGTAAATTAGGATCCCATCAATAGGTAAGAATGATATGTTTTTAATTATTTGTTTTCGATAGGACCGTAGGAAAAAAAAAACTCAAGAAAATAACTGCATAAAGATATAAATACGAATGATCAATGAACGTGATTCTCTTATCTCTTGGCATAAAATAACCCTGGATTTTTTTTTTACATGGCGTTAAAAATCATTGAGTCTATTTGACCCATAGATGTGAAACGCTAAAAGGTGCTCCCCATGAGGATCGAAGAAGATCTGGAAGTTTGGTATCTCACAACCGCAAACATTTTAGTGTCATACCCAGGGCCCACAAGTATTTTCATAATCGCAAATCGGGAATAACATCGACGCCGGCCAATTTCAAATTTAAACTACTTTCTGTATCAATGGATGACGAAAACATTGATAGTCGTGCTATAATCCATGCAAATGATTCTCCGGGCATCATATCCCCATGATTACACTCCGGTGGACATTGTTTCCAAAACTTAGTCTGAAAAGTGGTCGATTTTAAATGATGGAAGCGAAAAGATGCGCTGCGAGTTCGGCACATTGCTTCTCAAAACGATTTCAAAAATGCATTTCAAAACTAGTAAAACGGAAACGCATATCAACCGTGGAAGGGAGTATTTTCAAAACAAACAAAAAAGCAAAATAAACCTGAATAAAAAAAAATTGTAAAAATTAATAAATAAATATTCTTTTTTGAATCATTACTTCTAGTCGTTGTTATAGCGACAGTAATAGAAAAATCGTCAGCATGATTCTTGCTATTTTATTATTGTTATCATTACGAGATTTTTTTTTTCTTGAAACATAAATCTCTGAATAAAAACCAAATTTTGAAGATGTGTTCATATACATAAACATGGCTGAACTTTAATAAAAACATCAGAGACTGTGGGCTTCACTTATGGCTTTGTTTGGTGATAAAATTTGTAATTCCGACATTTTCTTTACTTCTTCTTGTTTATGGTTGTCAACGTTTCCACTGTGTTCATTTTTTACGCTTGACTGCTGACAGTGAAAAGTGACTGGTTTTAACAGCACCGGCTTTGCATATAAAATAAGGATCGTCGACATTTTGTTCCCTTAAAAAGAGGAATGTGGTGCCATCTGTCTAGCCTTGTTGTGGCTATCTTTTAAAGTGATTTCGAAAACATAAATGCTTGATTTCTGATCGACTTTTTAAACCAAATATTATCTCCCTCTGCGATTCAACTGGCAATAAAAAATTATAAATGTCTTTGACAAGAAGTTATTTTTTCAACTATTTTAAAATCTGTGACACATTTTGTAACTGTTGTCCAGTAAAATGTCTTCGTCATCATCTAGGTGAGCCAATAGCATGGGTTCTCTCTCCATTCTTTCGTCCTCCGTCTGTATCGGCTATTGCTCTTGATAAGTCTTTTAGATAACACAGTGCTCGCACTGAGCTGATGAATATGAGATATTGCTGTCGACTACTCCTTGTGTTGGAGTCCATTGCAGAATATCCCTTATGAAGTTATCCTTACTGCTCTACCAATATTTCTTGCCCGTGTCACCAGGATGGTTTGGAAGATGAGAGATAAGTATCCATGCAGCTGCAGTTTTGTAGGGTGCTGCTTTCAGGGTAAGTTGAAAACGGGCATGTAGCATTCTGGCGTAGTTCTCGTATAGCTTTTTTTCAAGAGGCATCTAGTTAAAGTCAGTGTGGTGCAACCATAAAGTAATACCGATACGGCTACAGAAAAAATGAGCGAACAAATAGATTTTTAAGTTTTCATATTTACTCTAGTATAATGCCAGGAATTACTTTTAGAAATCAGGAATCCGAATTATCATATTTACCAACCCCTCTGCTCGGGCAGGATATAACACAAGGTCAATTTTTAAGCGGAGTTTAACAGGTTTGAATTCAGAGTTTTCCTTCTTCTAGACTAGTTGCCTTAGCAAGGCTGAAGAACTCAGTCTGTCCTACTATTTACCCATAGCTGGAGGGAGAATAATTGGATTCATAACTTTTCCAAGGGTATTAGTTCTATGTGAAATGCACTTAGCTTGGTCCAGGATTTGAACTCGTGTCACCGTGTCCATTTCCTACGACGATAACCATTACACCATGGGCACCTCCAATCCGAATTCTGGGTAGTACTGAAGACGACGATAAAAAATAGATTTTTGCCGTGTTAGAGTAAGAATTAAAGGCGTACAGAATCTGGTCTCTTGATTATATAGAAGATTACGTGAACCAAAATCAATTTCTAAGGTTGAATTTAAATTGAATGAATTTTAATTTTAACAGCCATTTTAACTTGAAATTTAAACTAGAAATTAACAACCATTTGCAATGTGTTAACATATTTAGAACGAACATATGATGACCATAAAGTTTACGCAATGATTTCTGATTCCGACAGGAAAAAGAGAATAATACTCATATAAGGAGGCATTTTTTTTGTTGAGCTAAAGAAAAGAACGAAGAGAAACAGCAACACTTTGTATTTTTCTAACAAAAGAAAGAACAAATAGTAACCGCACATTTATATTCCAACTGTTGTTTTTTAAATAATAATGGTGTTTTAAGATTTAAAGGGATAAGAAGTTGGTTTCTTTAAAAGTGATAGAAGTAACCATGACTAAAATCGAGTTACATAAAGAACTAAAAATATAATGGTGATTAAAACAAAAAAAAACTGAAAGTAGAATAATGTTGGAGATGAGATTCCATTCGTTAAAGTTCTGATAATATTAAAATGTATTGAGAGGAGGATTTTATTAAAACGAAATTTCCTAGTCAAATATGTTATTTATGAATTATCATAACTTGTTTTGTGAAGCATTGTGACAAAATTTAAATTGAATGACAGAGGAGATAACATTAGTTCAAACTATCGAATTAATGCTGTTATGAGGCGCATACCGTAAGTTTCCAGACTTTTTTCGTATGGGCACTTTTAATGAAAGTACACACATGAAATCTAGTCCCCTTCGAAGTAATGCACTTGTTCTACCGTTCCAACAACTTCTGGGAGGCCCCATGGAAGTCTTCTTGTGTGAGCGTGTCAATGACCTTCGTCACAGCCCCTTTCATCTCATCAATTGTCTCATAACGATAGCCTCTGAGCTTAGGGAAGAAGCAAAAGTCACAGGGACCAAGGTCTGGACTATAGGGAGGGTGAGGATCTATCGTGATGCCCATCTTGGTCAAACAGTCTGTGACAAGGATGGAGTTGTGGACTGATGCATTGTCCTGGTGGAAGTGTCACTGACCCGATTCGAAGAGTGCTGGCCTCTTCCGACGGAATCTCTTGCTGAACTCCCTTAAAACCTCAACATAGTAACCCTAACCCTTTGGCCAATCAACTCTGGTGTATTGACTTCCTTACTCCTCCCACACCTCTCATCATCTCTTACGGACTCCCTGTATTTCTTGAATCTCTAATGCCACTCAAAAACTGATGCTCGATTCATGCAAGATAGTCGAAAAGCAGTATGAAGCATTCCATACGTTTCTGTGGCATTTTTTCCAAGTTTAAAACAGAATTTTATTGCCTATGGTTCTTCTAAAGTGTCAGATTGCATTTTTTAAATTCACCAGCTGTGACAGTCAGGCTTTGGTAGGGTGTATTCCAATTCCTGCTGTAGCTGTTCATTTGAATCTGAAATCATAGAAATTGGTCAGTCATCCCATAAGATGTATAGCAATAACATACTGAATTTTCAAGAGACTACGACAATTTTAAATGCCCATACAAAAAAAGTCTGGAAACTTACGTATGCACCTCGTCTATTAGAAACGGTTGATGTGACTGTGATATCAGCGCTTAGCGAACTTGCCGATCAATGCATCAAAATTATAGTCAAATTAATAGATTACATTATCTTAAGGATCAGTATCGTACAAAAAGTAGTCGTTTTACTTTATGAAAGATAAAGAACGCAGTATGCTCTATTTTATCAATAGCTGAAGAGAGAATAAACGAAATGATTTTATTTCTCTGGAGCTAACACAAACTGAAACACCAAACTCAGCCAGGATTTGAACTCGGCTTATTGGAGTGATTGTCTAATTAGGACAATGCTTACACCTCATGAAATACCTTACGTGTGTATTATTCAATCACGTATATATATATATATATATACACACACACACACACAAAGTTGGTCGACTGTAGTCTCCCTTTACAATAGTTACTACACCAATTTATAGGGAAGGATACTCCTCTTTTCCTTGGATTGCTCCACTTACTCTTGATCCGTATATTATAATGTTGAGTGTTGAACAAGGAGGAATTAAGTATCATTTTTGAATCTTTGATAAAACTGCATCTTGGATTAAACCCCAGTCTCCTGGACCATTGGTGATCACTTTAACCATTATACCAATGTAATAATGCGTGTTTATGTGTTTGTGTGTTAATATGCAGTTGTGTATTGATATGTATGTATGTTTACGTGTTCATGTTAGTATGTGTATATATGTAAAGAAGTATATGCAAACCTAAGTAAATTTGTATGCAATTATACCGGTATGTATATATGTAAGTATAAATACATACTTATATGGATGTGAGTATATATATATATATATATATATATATATATATATAAAGAATACATCTGCCAATAATTATGGTTAAATTTTATATAACTACCTTTTTTCCTTTAATTTTACTTTTTTAAAGATTGCAACAAAAATGGCAGAGAACCCACCTTCCGTTCTTTATTTTTTCCTTTTTTTTTCTTTTTTGTTCTCAAGTCAGCCTGCTTTTACGACTGCTGACTAGACACCTGGTCTGCTTTATTTTATTTTCTTTTCTCTTTCGATGCAGCAAACTACAAATCACATGATTCGTTTTTTCTTTTCGCTTTAATTTTTTTTTTCTTTAAATATTATAACAAAAAAGTCAAATATCTCACCTTAACTTTTTTCTTTCTTTTTTTTTCAAAAATATTATGCGTACAGACACACAGATGTGCACACGGAACACTACTGTTTTATATTATTAGGATATATATATATATATAGAGAGAGAGAGGGTGTGTGTACTTGTTTGTATATTGCAACAATTATTTAAGAAATTAGGAGAACCAATTCTTAGGGTTCAGAGGAAAAAGCCTAATGAGAATGCCATTGTTTATATCATCAATATGGTTTTAATGAAAATATATATAATCATTTTTTTTATTAACTTAGTAGTGTACTAGGAACTTTAACTTATTAATAGGATTCTAAGAAAGGTTAGGAATTTTTTTTCGAGTTCATATGTGAAGTTGATGGTTGGTTTTATTTGGTTGAGTTTGGTAGTGATGGAGCGTATGTTGAATTTGTTGGATGTTTTACTCATTTACCGAATGTATCTGAAGTAATGGATATCATTGTGTAAAATGTTTGAAAGGTTTAGATTCTAAAAATACTAAAAAAAAGCAAGCTAAAACACTGCTTAATGGCGATCCCATCGGCCGGCCAAATGTTTGTTGGTAAAAATGTTTGTTATATTTGAAAAAACCGTCACTAATTCATAGTTCAATTATTTTTATTTTGGTAACAGATAAACGGAGAGAACTTTTCATTTTTTTTTTTTCTCAGTGGCATTTTAATTGTTCGATACACTTATTAATCAGAATATTTGTACATAGAGATAGAATATCAAGGCTTGCTATGAGTTTGTTTTCCGTGTTTTTATTTGGTTGAGGAGGGTGCCAGAATTTCTTAAATTAGAAGAGCTGAGGGTTCCGAGGTGAGGCGTTAATATTTTGTCTATGGATTTTGCAATGTTATGTGGCGGTCTTCTTATACCAGAAATTATTAGACCTAAAGGTCTGTTGCTTTTAAGTGTATTTGGAAGACCATATATCCTGGGAATTTCTTATTGATGCTGTTGAAGGAGGTAGGAATATAATTTTTTTTGACATTGAGTAGATTAACTGATTTATTGTGGTAATCTATGCTGTTTAAGATGATAATTCCCTCACGTTTATCAGGGATGTTACGGTAATGTTATTTTTGGCTATGTTTGTAAGGGCTGAAAGGTATCTCAGTAAAGATTATTTAGATGTGTGGTGGTTGTTGGTGGATGCAATTAAGCCACTTCGAATATCTATCATTAACTGACTTTACCTTCAATCTGTATTCCTAGCGCGTGAAAGAAATAACCTATACACGTGCCACCTTTCATCCAACCAGCGATTTCTGTTTTCAAACCATGACGTCATTAGCTCTTCCCGTGCAGACGACCTGATCTGTAGGAGGGGAATCTTGTCTAGATCTCTCAATCCACTCTCCGGTATAGGTTATGTTCCACTGGCTGACCCGATCTACGCAGTCTGTTGCTATGCATGGGGGATGAATAGTGTTATGTAATACCCTCTCACTCATACTTAAGAAAGATACATAATTCTTTCTTTTTCCTTCTGAGCAATTTGAGAAATAACTTTTGTCTTTATTTTCTTTTTCTTTTAAAATAGAAAAAAAACTTTTCGTAACCCCACTTCTCTCTCTTTTCTGTTATTTTTCTCAAGTAGACACTAAGAATATGACAATATTTATCTTTTGCCATCTAGACATAGCATCCGCACAAACGTTTGCGGACACTTTTATATGTTTACTTTTTATGTTATATTGTCCTTGTGTACTTCAGAATTTTCCTCTTATTTTTCATTCTATGTACGTTAAGGGGTTATGATCTGTATAAACTATGGTCGGTGCGGCCGCCGTTGTTATATACAACTCATAATGTTGCAGGCTTGACATTAAAGCGAAAGCTTCCTTTCCTATGGTAGCGTATGCCTTCTGACATTTATTCAATTTCCTTGAAAAATAGCTAACTGGATGTAATTGTCCATCTGTACCTTTCGGTAACAATACAGCCCAGATTCCCCGATCGCTGGCGTCCACATTTAGACAAAAAGATCGATCAAAATCCGGAGCTTTCAACACTGGTTCAGTACATAGCACCTTTTTTATCTCTTCAAATGCACTTCGGCTTTCGTCCGACCATTTTAAACTTATTTTGTTTCTTCAGAAGGTCTGTTAGCAGTATAGCGATGTCTGCAAAATTCCGACGATTTCCAATAATAGCCTGATAACCCTAGAAACTTCCTAACTTCCCTCACATTCTAAGGAGTTGGATATTCCCTTTTACTCCTCATTTTTACATTACTTAGAATTATTCTGCCATACCCCACTACATGACCAAGATTTTTCTCCACAGCTCGAGAATTTACTTTTTACCAAATTCACCGAGAGTTTGGCTTTCCACACTCTACTGAAAACATTTCGAATGGTCTTCATATGTTCTTCCGAAGTATAGATATACATAATTATGTCGTATTTTTCCTTCCATAATTCTATTTTGGCCATTTCACTGCAGTGTTTTCACCACAATCACGTACGCTGCATACAGACTCAACTTCCTCGCGTTTATAACTCTTTCTCATCAGGTTTACTTGGCAAACTTTCTTTTTACATCTACACTCAGGTGTATTTATTACATAATCAAGGGGTCCTATTTTCCTCGATACCGTGTATGGGCCTTGGAATCGTGCTTTTTAGTGGCTGCCCATTTAGTGGTAATAAGATATGTATTTCCTTACCTTCCTCAGAATTTCTGAGTGCCGTTTTCTAATCATAGTGGTCTTCATGGATTTGGGGCTTGTTTTTAAATGCTTTCTCGCTAATCCATGAGCTTCTGCGAGTTTCCGACCTATTTTTTCTACGTACTCTAACAGACTATTCAGCGTTCGGTCCTCGTGCACCTATTGCTCCTAAATTATCTTTAAAGTTCCCCTGACTGAGTAGTGAAACATCAACTTAAATATGCTGAATCCCCACGATTCCTGCACAGCAAACATCGCGAACAGAATTCCCTGGTCCCATTCCTCATGGTTTTCCGTACAATATGCTCTTAGCATATTCTTTACTGAGCGTGAAATCGTTCCAAAGCCCCTGTGACAATGGATGCTAGGCTCTAGATTGGATGTGGGTAATTCCCAACTGTTCAGTCACCTACTGAAAATTTTCACAGCTAAAGTTAGACCTATGGTCCGTCTAGATAGATCGCAGCCATTCAACTTTAGTAAAAAAAAAAAAAAAAAAAAAATAAGAGCACCAACTATTTCCTTAGATGAAATGCTCCTCGAAGCAATAACCTCGGGAAACCTAGAGGAGGAACACATAGTCAACTGAAACTTTTGTCCTGCCTTGGTTCGAGGAAGAGACCGTATACAATCTATAATTACTTTGCTAAAGGGTTCCTATACATGGGTATTCGTAGCAAAAGAAAGAGGGATATTTTGATTGGGTTTGCCTACCGTTTGGCAAACTCTATACAATTTTTTTTATATTCCCGGTGATCTTCGGTGAATAAAAATGCCTGGGGATCTTATCCTGGGTCTTAGACATTCTTAAGTGCCCTGCCATGGGTAGTTCATGCGCTACCCTCATAATACCATTTCTATAGTGTTTGGGCTCAACTACCTGTTATTATCCCGTCTCATCCTCTTTTCTCGCCATTTTCTGTTAATTCTATCTTCTCCTCAGTACTCAATTCTTCAGGAAACACTGATTCGATGAATGTTCATCTTTGGGTTGATCTCTATTCCTTGCTAATTTTATTAGCTTCTTATCCTCTTTCTGTTCTGGGATCTATTCTAATCTCGGTATGGTTAGTTCAGTAGAATGCGTTCCGTTCGGTAACCGTCGATTATTTCTCTCCTCGATCGTACTGTACCCTTTTTAAATCCGTCATGAATTGTTCTCTTTTTCTTAGCTCTAGTGGTTACAATTGCTGCAGGGTTCTCTATTTTCTTTCCATTTTATCTCGGAAGGGTTTCCGTTTTCTTATGGATATCAGCTTTGGCGAGCTTCTTGCGACATCGTTCCTTAGTAGCCTTGATACTCCCGCCATAGGTAATGCTTCTACCACACCTTCATTTACGGTTCTGTTTTTCCACATCCACTTCAAATAAATTCTGTGGATCGTGTCACTTCTAGTTCCAATTCCTCTAATCGTAATATTTTTTACCGGTTGTTGTTATTTTCTCTCCCGGTAAATTAGATCTTATAAAAGAGTGGGATGCCCCCGTATCCCTTCGTGCTAAGATTGATCTCTTTCGATTCTCGCTCGGTTTAGAAACTTGTGCTATTTCTCTAAAGAGTCTGTAGGTCTTATCTACTTTTCTTATGCTCACAGCACCTTTGGGTTTATCTATTGTTTTCTAGCTTCTCTCTTTGTACACTCTTGTTTGACAGTTGGTTGCTATGTGCCCTGGTAATAGACGGTTTATTTCCCGCTAATGTCTTGGCGGTCACGTGGCTTCTAGGTTTTTCCCGCCAATCCTACTACTACGCTGGTTTTCGAGTTTTCTGACATTTGTTCTCATTTGGGGTAAGGGGTGCTGAAGGTTTCTGTTTCCCTTTCTTAAGCGTTGTGGCGTATTCGGCCATTACCACTAATTCATGGACCCTCCACACTTTCTTCTCAATGAAATAAATTCAACTCTCCTCTTGAACACAATTTTGGAATTCTTCAACTAGAATTAGTTATTTTAATTCCTCGTGATTTCCACATATCTCCCTCTCGAGACATCATCTATTGATATAACTTTCTTTCATTTTTACTAACTCTACGTTTGTCCGTCTTTAATTTTATAGTTCATGAACTTTAATCGATTAGCCTCTGGAATTAACTTGTAATTTTTCAGGATAGCCATCTTTACTATTTCTTGCTCAAGGCATTATTTGAGCGTCACGCTTTCCCGCTCAAAGCCGTTTTGTAATATAATGGCCGAGGGATTTCGTTTTATATATCTTTCCTTTAGATTTAGTTAGGCTGAGAAACTTTCGGCTCAGCACATGGGTTAGTTAGGTGCAAACTTGAGCGCAGGTAGGATGTGTCGTTCACAGATGTCAAAATAAAAATCCCAGATAGATGTGAATGACGTCATGCACTGGCAGAGTGCGAGGAGGATGTTGGGAGATTTGAAAAAGTCAGTTAGTTGAGTTCCAGGGCCAGAGGAAGACAGTTGACTTTCGCTAGCTCGCAGTGGCCTTGTGGCGGGTTCCACACGTGTTGGGGTGGGGCAGATGGAAAAGCTAGCATAGAAAGATTGTGCCTCTCCCCTTATGTCGAAACCTTTAACTCAAAGGTAATAAAAGGTTTCGTACCTGAACTAAGAAGTCGTAAGTGTTTTTCGTGTTTCGGGATTCCTATGTTCTATGTATATATTTTATGAACATTCTATGTACATTTCACATATTTATGTATGGCTATGTTACAGTTTGAAATAACATTCACCAGTATTTTTCTGGCCAGTTCAAATTCATGGGTTTTTTCTTAAAGTGAGAGAAATAATTATTAACTTATTTCTCTACGAATTTCGGGATTAACCGTACTTGTTTAGTTAAATCAATTTTTTTGTTTTTCACTATCCTGTGCTTGTAATATTAGTCTTAATCCTCTTGTTCTTGTCCCTTGTACAATTCAGATTTTTTTCTATTTGAATTTGTGCAAAGATCCTACCCTTCTCAATTTCTATTTGGGTTGGGAATACTATTGCTGCACCACCGGATAGCTCCAGCAAAACTTCATCGTCGAACTCGTCACTATCGACCATATGCTCAGCGATTATTCTTTTTCGTTCTGTCAAATGTACAGCTTCTATAACTTCTAAGTTCTTTCTTACTTGCGTCATTTCCTCTTTCTTTAATCTATCCCACCCTCTCCAGGATTTGTTGTTGTCGAAAATTCTCCACAATCGTCACCTCGTCACGTCACGAAATTTCATGATATCATTAAAACACTTTATATCAATCTAGCCTCAGTTATGATAACAATAATTTCTTATTAATCGGTGTAAAACTTGTCCGATCAACGATGTATCTTTTGGGGGCTGGAAATAGTTTGGTTCAGCTTTATACTCAATATATCTATTAAAGAAATTTTCTCAAAAGATTTAAAACGTCCCGGACGTAGGCACCATAAAAATGTTTAAATCCCGAATATAAAAATATTCCAGGACTTGGGCCCCACATATGTTCCGAATATAAAATTCCGGATGGGTTAAAAAAAAAAATGCTATAAACCGAGATGTCGGTGCATGTAAACATATCGTTCAAATACATTATTCCTTAACTATTTCATAGAATTGTTCCTAACACATGAAAAATAAAAATGGGGCAGAAGTACACAAGGAGACGAACTAAATATCATTTAACGGAATTATATTACAATATTTTACACATATTGATAAGGAACTGAAATGGAAAAGCCTCAAAATTGAGATAAGTAAAAACTTAGCCAATTCCTCTGCTCGAAATATTGTATAATAATCTATTCAATGTATGTAAGTGTATATGTATTTGAGTGCATATATTTTTTTTTCATTGTATTTATATATAAGCGCATAAATATTTACTAAATATGTGTGTATATTTACTACATGGATATCTGTGTGGGTGTACATATAAATATTTACTTTCTCTCTCTTATATATATATATATATATAGAGAGAGAGAGATGTGTTGGGATATATATATATATATATATATATATATATATATATATATATATATAATAATATATATGTGATTGAACTTAATAGACATTTTTGTCAACATATTTTTTGTTAATCATTACGTATCGATCTTATGATATTCTGCGTGAGTTGGTTGATAAACCTTCCATGATTAGTTATTTCCTAAGTACTTTCTGTCCAACTTTGGGCCATTATCAGGGAAGGGTGTATTACAAAAGTGATGTAACTTTTGTATGTAAATTAATACTTTTTAAGAATGAGCGTTTGTACTGTTGTATTGTGTAGTGCTTACTTTTCGAACTTGTTTCAATTAAAAGCATCTGTAGCGAAGGACATTTGAGTACATTAGCACTGGTTTCAAAATTAATTCTGTTGAGTTTGGATTGTATGTTCCCAAGATGCCTCGAGAATCTGTAGTTTTTGCTCGTTATTTTGTTCTAATATTGTTGTGTTTTCGGTAAGAATTTTAGGTAATTCTGTTGGATATGAATGTTTTTTTTAATGCTGTGCTATGGAACTGGTACCAGAAAGGTGCATTAGAAGTATTTTCAATAGGGCATATATATATATATATATATATATATATATATAGTGTATGTCTGCATATATATATAAGCGCATTTGTTATGTGAATATAAATTCAATATATTCGGGTGTGTAAATATTTACTATATGTATGTATATTTATGTGAGTGTATATATATATATATATATATATATATATAATGTGTGTCTGTATGTGTATATATATATATATATATATATATTATATGTATGAGTGTGTCTATATTATTCATTTATTTATATATATATATATATCAGCGTATGTATTTATACTTATATGTATTAGCGTTTGTGTACATGAATATTTTATGTATGAGATTGTGTGTATGTATATGTCTACATATGTATGTATATTATGTGCGTATATATATATTTACCAATCCCTCTGCTCGGGCAGGATATGACACAAGCTCAGTTTTTAAGCGGAGTTTAAAAGGTTGGAATTCAGAGTTTTCCTTCTCCTAGACTAGTTGCCTCACCAAGGCTGAATAAAAACCTCAAAAAAACTTGTCTTAAACAATTACTGACAACTTCTTTGGGTGTTTCATAAAGCCCTTCTACTTTCCTATTTTTAATTTTCTTAGTACTGAATCGAGTTTGATGTCAAATTCATTACTAATAATTTTTATGATTGGTTCATGCGTAACTTTCAGAGGTTTTTCGAAATGTTGTTTCCACAGGTGTATTCGTTTTTCTTGTCTAGATTACTAATCTTTAACCGAGTTCCTAAGCTTATTGATCTGATTTTGTATGTATTCTGTTTGTCCTTTTATGTATATGTTTGATAATTCTTATTGTGTCTTAAGTTTCAGGGAATTGATATTGTTTGAGTTCCTCCTATTGCATTTGGAAGCGGTTTTCTTGTCTGTACGCTTTTTTTAACCACTAATGTCACATGGGACTCTGGGTTTGGCTTTTTGTTTAATTGGTAGGAATTCTGCTGCCTTTTCTAAGTGGGTATTGACGAAATTCACATATTCGTCATTTGGAGTAGGTGTTTCTGATATCTCCTGTAGTAAATTTATTTCCCGATGTTAACGTATACTTATCTCTAATATCCCTGTTATTAAGCAAGGACCAGTCATAGTGTACGGTGATTGTTGTTCGGGCCGCATTCCTACGTAGGTTCAGTTGTGTCTTGGCCGTGACAACTCGGTGATCGGAGGACACGCCCTCGTATCAGGAATATGCCTCGCAGTTCAATGCGTTCTTATCCCATTTCTTATTTATAAAGACGTTGTCTATCTGTGCTTTAGTATTATTTGCGTAGGTGTAAATCCGTATATTTCCATTTCTTTTCTGAAATCAAGGCATGAGGCATGTTAATCAATTTTCTAGCGTGAAATCAGTTAAGTGTTCCTCATTTCTGCCTGAAGAGTTGTGTAAGGTGAATTTGTGGTTTACGTTTTAACCAGTTTGGGCTTTCATGTCTTCATCGATGATGAGAACGTTGTGTTTCAGGATGCTTTGAACAAACGAGGATTGCTGGTTATAAATGGTGAGGTGGCCAGTTTTTTCGCTGACATTGGTTGGGCAGTAGCAGGAGATAATTGCTGCGCTGGGGTTGACATTGAAAGTTGCTACCATCATCCTCATTTGTATTTAGTCGATGCTATTTAGGGATTTTAGGGCCTATCGTCCTATAAGCCTTCCTGCACCTCCTATCGTGGCATTAACAGTTTTTCTTTGCAGATGCACACACTATCGTCCATCCATTGCCGGCATCGTGATATTTAATACCTTCACTGTGAATGTATCTTTGTTCTTCTATGGATACTATATCTGTCATGATCTATCACCAAAGTTATCAGCTCCGGTATTTAAAGTTCCAACGTGGAATGTTGCTATTTGTATTGTTCATTTGCATTTTGGTAATTTTTGTTTTAGCCTGAGCTCTGTAACGGATTTTTCAAACACTAGGGCCAGAGCTACAATCTCAGCAGGACGCGCCCCTTTTTTACCTGCGCGAAGAGCGGTGCGGTTTGGACAAGTGGTTTGTGTGAGAGTCATGATAATCATTCGATGGTTATGTTTTTATTCTCACTTATAGAAATCACCCTTATAGATGAGCAGCCGTAGTTCCCCGATAGAACTATTTGATCCTGGCCGTTGAACCGTAGGATTTGTATGCCCAAAACCTGGTTATGCATGGCGTTGAACCGTCATAGGGTTCGTCCGTTCGCCTTTAGGTCCACCCTGATGGTTCCTATGGCTTTCGAGTAAAACATCTTTCCCTCCTGCCATTAAGTTTTAACTTCTGCAAATATATTCTACATACATATATATATATATATATATTTTTTTTTTTTGTTGCAGGTCCAAGCATATAATTTTGTTTTCAAATACGTCCATGAAGAGTTTTGTATTTAAATTTTTTTTTTTGTTTTTACATATGTGTATGTTTCCAGCTTGTTGCTTTCGTCAGAACTTATATGGCACAAGGAACTTATAATAATAAGTACATATATTATGTTTTATATATTTGTTATCATGGAAGTTTGTCTTCGAGCACTGCTTTTAAGACGCGTTATGAATTACAATCATTAGAAGGAGAACAAATGATATTTGAGCAATTGATAAATACAGTCAAAAGTACGTTAGAATTGTGTAGAACTATTCGTGTATTTGAAGGTTATATTTGCGTATTTTTGTGTGGACGTATAAGTGATTTTCATTTTGCGTTTGTATGAAGATATATTTGCTGACTGGCAAATTTGATGTTGTCTCTTGGATATATGAGGCACGATATCTAGCCAAAGTCACGTCATATTGTCCAATTAAATCTTTTTTTTTTCTATATACGTGTGTGTGTGGTGATGATTTTAACGAAGGAACAAAATATCATTGCATTACGAAGAAAATAAGTTTTGTTTTGTAAGGATTATGGTGGGTCAGGACTCAAAAAATATTGTTGTGATAGGTCTGGGCCGTAAGGATAATAGATGGTGAGTCGTGTTGGATTACAATAATAATCTTTGATTAGATATGTTGTGTTCATTTTATATTACGTATATGTTATTGTAATATATGTTGGTGTGTGCGTGAGGGATATTTTAAATATAATGTGTGGAAACGTATTTCTAACACACATGAAGTCATGTCTAACATAATGTCAACAGGTTGTAGAAGTGCATGGAGATAGGTGTAAAAATTAAATAGGGTATGTTGTTAGATGGAAAAAGTGGTTCTTACGGTTCATCAAGTGTGTTGTGGGGGGATTTTTAGAAATAAAAGTGGTTTAGTTTAGATGGTATGGTTATATGTATAGGTCGATATATGAGAGTCGGCCTTTGTTCTCATGACAGCATTTGGATAGAATTTTTGATTTCTTGTTTAGCAGGGGGGGGGTTCTGATAGGTGTGTGATAATTGCTAGCTTCTCTTGAGGCCATGGAAGACATTTTTTCATGTGTTGCTGCAGGCGGGTGCTAGTTTTACTATTTCTCTGGTGATGGTGGGTGAGATGTGTTTTACTTGCCATATGTGTGTGGATAAAGAAGTTTGTTGAGTAATTTCTGTTGGTGAAGGAAATTTTGTGATTATATATTCTTTGTTTTATCGTACCCTCCGTTGCACATATGTACTGCTTGACTGGGCTGTTGGTTTTTACATTGGCTCTGTACACTGTTTTTCTGTAGGCATTTTCCTAGTAGGGGGCATGTTTCTTATCCCTACAGTTGCTTTATTTGTTGGAGTGTGAGGTACTGTGGATCGTTTCGATCTTTTTGTTGTGACCTTTCATGATTTTATACATGTTACATGTACAATTGTTGCTGACTTGTATATTGTTTCTGTGGAAGATTTTAGATAAGGGGCTATGATTAGGGAAATGCTTACTTATTAGATTTTTGGAAGTCCCTACCGATATTTAAAGTTACGCATTTGTTGTAAGTGGGGTTGAACCAAGTCAAATTTCTCTTTGTGTTTTGGCTTGCTTTTTGGAGGTGTGTATTATGGTGTTTGTCTAAGACCGCTGTTTTTTAATGAGTTGTCGTATATTTGTTTGTATTTGTTGAAAATGTGAATGTTGAAAGTATTATTAGAGAGTCTGCGGCCAACTGATTTTGATATTTGTTAGATAATCAAGGGTGGGGGGTTTAAAGAAGTGTGTTTCTACATGGCGTACCGTTCTCTCTTTTATAAGGCTTGAATGTGCCGATCTTTATGTTGAGTGTTATATTAAAAAAAATTACTATTTTTAGGTTTGGGCAAATAGTAATTTGAAATCACGGTTATTATAGTGCAGTAGATATATTTTTCCTCTGGCTATCTAATTTTGGTGCATTTGGGTCCCTAATGATGATTATACCGTCACCTCTGAATGATCCCACATCAGAGATCTTGATTAAATCTGATAGCTGGGAAAATATCAGGGAACGGAACAGCTCGCACTCCCTACGCATTCAAATCAACATATGGTAACGTCGAACTGATGGTTAAATTATTTTATTCCGGATTTGTTGCCACATGATACGGGTCAACCCACCTTACAATAAATGCATGACATCAAATATATATACATACATGTATTTGTATAGATATGTACGTAGACATATGTCTGTAAATGTGTATTTCAATGTATACACACATTTGTGTGTGTGTATATATATATATATATATATATATATGAGTGGGGTGTATGGGGTGTTCAAGCAGTGGTTAGTACCTTTGGTAAGGGGGCTCGCCATGTCCTTTTTAGGACACCTCGTGAGCCACTGGACCTCCTATGGCACTCAGTTCTCACCGGTGGCTCCCCGTAGCTGTAACATGCCACAGCGGCCCCACCCTGGGTACTGGCTTTGGCAAACTTGCCAAACCAGGTGAGGGTAACGAAGTCAGAACACCAGAGTTGATTGGTAAAAGGGTTAGGGTTACGGTTACTATGTTGTGGTTTTAAGGGAGTTCAGGAAGCGATTGCGTCAGAAGAGGCCAGCACTCTTCAAATCAGGTCAGTGGCATTTCCGCCAGGACAATTCACCAGTCTACAACTCCATCCTTGTCAGAGACTATTTGACCAAGATGGTCATCAAGACAGTTCCTCACCCTCCCTATAGTCCAAACTTTGCTCCCTGTGACTTTTGGTTATTCCTTCAGCTCAAAGGCTGTCGTTATGAGACAATTGAGGAGATGAAAGGGGCTGTGACGAAGGTCATTGACACGCTCACACAAGAGGACTTCGATGGTTCCTTTCAGAAGTTGTTGTAACGGTACCACAAGTGAATTGCAGCCGGAGGAGATTACTTCGAAGGGAACTAGACTTTGATGTGTGTACTATCAATAAAATGGCCATACAAAAAAGGCTGGAAACTTATTTAATGATCGTCGTATGTGTTGGTTTGTCTGTGTATGTGTATATATATATATATGTGTGTGTGTGTGTTTCTATATATATGATCGTACATATATATATAAATTCATGTACGTGTGTATATATATATATATGTATGTGTGTGTGTGTGTGTATATACATATATATGAATATATATATATATATATATATATATATATTATAAATGGTGTTTATCCGTGTCTATGTATTTATACATCCATATATACATGTGTGTGTGTGTGTTTATGTTTAATATATTTGTTTCTATACATATATATATATATATAGAGAGAGAGAGAGAGTTTTCCCATTCACTGATTTTCAGTGATACAAGATGCTGGGTAGTCTAACTTGGGATTGTCTATTCAGGAAATTTTTCATTTTGAAGGGAACATACCAAATGACTCACAGCAATTTTAGGAAGGCCTGAAAAAAGATTTTTGTAAGCGATAATTAAAATTACGAATGGTATTTGTCCCTACACTTTTGGCAGAAGTGCTACAGAAAAAAACAAAGTAGACTGGCGAGCAGGACAATGAAAAAATGAATAGTGACATGTACTTCAACTTTTTTCCCTTTCCAATCCTATTTTTTCCAACTTTTTCTCATATTTCTGCTTTTGCAACAAACTAGTCTTTAGAGTATTGACGCGTACGTTTCACTATTATGCAAGGATTTTGTTGCATTCTGGTTAGTGAACGCTTGTAATATTAAATAAAGGACAAACAACTATATGAGAGGAAATAGAGATATAT